>WAAD01021825.1:13096-26770 GCA_013389945.1 Fregata magnificens | reverse complement strand
GCCTCCCGGCTGCCCCGGGCATCCCCGCCCGCAGCCCGGGCTCCCCCGGGGAGAGCCGCCCCGCGCTGCCGCTCTCCGGGGGAACACCGCCCTGAATCCGCCCTCCCTTCCGGGCCAGGGCAGGCTGCAGCCGAGCGGCATTAAAAACAAAAAAAATCAATAGAAAAAAAATCAGGAAAGGGGAGGTGCCCTAAACCAACTCACTGCACCAAGAGCTGAGTGAGGTGTGACACGTGCGCTTCACGTTTTTTCCCTAAAGTCCCAACCGTTTCACAGGGGAAGACCCCTCAAGGGGGGAAGCCGTCGCAGCGTTTAGAGGACAGCAGAGCGGCCAGGCTGCTGAAACCACGGGACAGCCTCAGGAAACGCAGAACGAGCAGTTTGGGAACATCTTCCGCAGCGGTGTGACCTGGCTAGATGCAAAGAAAGCCTGAACTCACCCACGCCACAGGTGTGTGGCTCAGGACCGGCCGCCGTGGCTCTGGCAGTCCCTCTCGGGCACAGCGGTGGGACTGGGCTGCACAAACCCCCTTGGCCGATTCCCCTTGATGCAGTTCTCAACAGCGATACGGAAAGCATCGCCCCATACTGCAGAGGGGACGGGACGGTTCTGCCTGCTGCTGAGGAGCACCCAGGAGCCAGCGACAGGAAGGGAAAACCAGATGGCTCCCGCCGCCTCACACTCCGGACTCCGATTATCCTCCCTTTTGGGCAGCAGGAGGGCCATGGCGGCCCGGCAGGGTCCAGCTGAGCATACGCACTAGGAGGAAAGGAATAAACAAACTGCGGCCAGACATGAGCATAACAAAATATTTAATGTACCTTTTCTCAAAGGTAGGCACACATTGTGCGCATTGTGCTCGGATGCTTTCAGGCAACAGCAGCTGCAAAAGATCCACCCCGGCAACACAGGAAAATGCCGCAGAGAACTGCAGTTCTACATCATGAGAGAAACTTGAACCCAAATTAAATACAATCTACCCCAAGCCCGACTGTAAAACATGCATTTCTTTTCAAAAACGACGCTATGCAGCTCTGGATGAGCATCCCAAGAATAGGACTGCCCTAGAAACTCGGCGAGCCAGCCAGCACTGCAGGAAACTGCGTTCATCACAGAACTTATGCGTCAAAGTTCCCCTGTCCGAGGCCAGCTAAGAGCAATGGTGGATCCCCTAACGACCACAGTGCAACTCGTCTTGAACGCTTTGCCTGCTAAAGTGCTTTTGGACATTCTGATGGTAAAAGGCACTAGAAGAAAACAAACGCAATTGCTGAGCAGCTTGTGAGGTGAATTTCAGGCAACGCAAATCCCCGCTGATGGGATTACATCAGAGTGAAATCCCAGCCATCCCAACGGGGAAGCTCCGGTGCAGTCTCACAGTGAGTCACTCACCATGTCGAGTTGCTTGAAACTGAACCGGTGCGCAGTTTCCGAGAGCAAATCTGTCCCAGCGTATGGCAGAACAAGGTGACTACAGATCTCTCCCATCTCCTGCTCCTCTGATTCTAGGAAATTTAGCTTCAAACGGTGTGTGTTTTGCCAGAGCAGCATCGGAAATCAGACCCGTCCTCCTAGTGCTTTGCACTAAACCAGCTTCATTCTCAGAGACAACAACATTCCTGTCACATTCCCTTCCCCAGAAGCGACTCCCAGTTAGCAAAGTGCACGTCGGAAATTTGTGAGAGACAGATGCTGCCGACCAGAGGCGAGTGATGAAGTGACTGTTAGATGCAACTTCTAATATTGTATAGCTGAGGTGGTCGCTTCTTCCTCCTTCACTCACTAGAAGACCAGGTGCCTTTATGGGCCTATAACATTTATGACTAACAGCCCAAAGGGATATATAAACCAGGCTGCATGCCAATGCCCTCCAACCAGGGAGTGTCTCTTTCACAGCCTGGGCCAGACTGGCACAACAACTTAAACTCCGACTTTGCCACCTGTTGGATGGAGGCAAGCTCATTTAATGCAGAGCAGAGGAAAAAACTACCCCAGAGAGGAAACGCTGCTCTATACTCTCCGTTGCTGCCCTCTCTGCGGAGCAGCCAAATTGCATGCCCCTACAGCTGTATGCCTGCATCACCTCAAGCTCCACAGCACACTCGAGGAACATCATCTTAGCAGAGCACGCAGTTTTCTGTTCTTTGTTCTTCACCCCTGTGACAACCAAAGCAACTCACCCGCTATTCCAGAGGTTGCAATTCCCCCTGCTGAGTTCCTAACCAGTTTCCCCCTATTTTGTGCAGTTTAACAGCAGCTCTTTGACAAGTGGAAAACAAGAGTCTTGTAATGTTTAGACAGGATGGATGACTCCCCATTTCCTATGGAAGCCTAGGTCAGCACAGAACATTTTCTGCTGTGGCCAGTCCTGTCCCTGCTAACCATGACAGCGTTCCTCTCTACCAGCAGCCAAAAGACAGTAACAATCCCAACCTGTTTGTGACTGTTTCAAAACGAGATATTTCTCGCCCTCAGCAGGATGTCATGAGGCTAAGTTCATTACTTGTTATGATGCCTTTCCAAGAACAACAGATGAACAATAAACAAAGGCAAAATATTGTTAAGAAGATTTTGGGGGAATCTCAGAAGAGCCTAACTAACGCAGGGAAATGCCGATAGGATTGAGGCACTCTGAGGAACTTTACTCCACATTCTTTGCATTCTCTCCTCTAAGCAAAACTGCCCATTTTTAGAGTACATGCAGCTAACACTCCCTCTTCGAGGCTCATATGTTAGCCTCCTGCCTGACACTGCTCAGTGAATTTAATTTTACGTAGCTCTCAGTCACCTGCTGTGAAACAGCCGCCCTGCATGCACTCCAAGATCGTTTGAGATCCCATCGGCAGACACAAAGTTATTTGGCCCACGCTTGCAAGAAATCTCTCTAGATAGCTCAGCCACCAGTGAGACGGCTGCCCTTTAAAACAGCCTCTCACAATAGTTCAGGATATGTGAGCAACGCTGATATGCTAAAAATCACCAAGAGGGCTGCGTCAACAGAATGGAATTGGTCACGCTGGAATTTGGCCAGGCCATTTGGGATTAACACCCTGAACGTTGCAAAAGAGCCACGAAAAGCTCTGTGTTAAGAGAAGAACCATCAAACCATCCTCTAAATAACTGCAGTGCTCTGCCCTATCCACCACTCGCCAGATGACTTAACATGCTTTTGTATCCCAGCAGCTCTTCCACGCGCTGGTCCAGCCACACCCTGCTCAGCTTGAAAAACACAGAGAATAAAAGAGGAGGAAGAAAGTAATTTTCCTCTTTTCCCCTGTTACGTAAATGAGAGTTGTTTCTTTTTTAACCATCCACAAAACCTTTGAAACTCCAGAAAAAACACTTCTCCAGCTCTAATTCAATCATCCTTTTCTTGTCAGACACCGTGCTAAGCGAACCAATTCCGATTTGATGTTCAGTCCCCTCTAACTTCAGCTAATCTTGTCAGGACATTTTCATTTGTTAGCACCACTGTAGGACTAAGGTTCAGAAATGTTTTNATATATATATTAAAAAAAAAAAAAAAGATCTACTAGTTTCCACAGGACTTTTCCTTCATTATTCCAACTTAGACTTAATATTTCCAAAACTCTATACAGCATTTGTTTACTCACTGCATTGAAGCAAAGAACCCTGAAGTAAGATTTGGGCTTGTGCGTTGAATCCCCTTAGAGCGGGGCTCTTAATCTGCAGGTATCCTTGTAAAAACCATGACTGAGGCAATGCAAAACTCTAAGAGATGTATGGCAAGACATGCAGGAAGAGAAATGGGCACTTAGGATACAATCAAGCTCACCAGAGTTGAAGAAAGAGAAAGTTTGGGTCAGCATGATCCACTAGAAGATTCTGTGTTTAAGGTGGCTGAGAATGTGCAGCCGGCAAGTGGTACTCAAGAAGCAGCAGCTGGCAGCAAAGAAAAGGAAAACCAAGGGTCTGTGCACACTAAAGAGGTTTTAACTGACTTCACACAAGCAGGACAGAGCTACCTGTGCAACAAGGAGAAAAGAAGATGGTGCAAACAGCAGGCCATAAGCAAGGAAATAAAACTGTGCGGATGCAGTGATAGGAAGTGACGTTACGTTGGTTGAGCAGCACTAGCTAGGCCAGGATCCCTCTCTGTGGTCCAGGGCAAGCACAGGAATTCACCCACTTTATCAGCACAGTCTCTGCTAGGTAGTTGTCCACTTGGTTCCCCTCTCCCCCCAGTAAACGTGTGCTGATATTAGAGAAGACAGAGTAAAAAAGTGCTCAGTTGAACAGCTTCCAGCAAAGCAGTTCAGTGTCTTTAGCAGAACTCCAGTCGCCTTCTCCTTCTGTTTGGTTGCAGGAGGTGATTTCCTACAGGCTGGTGGAGCTTTGGGAGCCCTGACATTCCCAACATGCTTATGTCAGAGCAAAGCCATCAGTTTCCCCTCCTCCAGGAGAAGACCAGGTAGCCATATACATGCCCCTATCAGCCTTCCTTCCTTGTAGTGCTATCGGTGTTCTTCAGGGCACACAGGAGGCTGCAGAACAGCTCATACCAAAAGAAGGTAAGGCCAGTAGAGACAGCAGCCTTCAGCAAGCTGGGTGAAAGGCCCTTAAAGTATCCACCTGGGCCCTCCTCTCGCATGATCTGCCTTATGCAGTCCAGGAGACCGCTATACATCCGTACCTGGGAGAGAAATGGCGAAAAGGTTAAACAAGAAAAATCCAGGACAGCTTACCTGGAAAAGAACACAGAGAGCCCCAAACCATACCACAGAAACATAATCTAGATGTGCAGCCTGGAGATGCCTTTCTGGGTATTATTATAACTAACTGAAAGTTTCAGAAAGCCAGTTGGTAGAGAGCGGGGTAGAGGAAAAGTACATATTTTGCATCGGCAATGGCTTATGCAGATGGAATGGCCGTAAAATCTTTATGCTACAACAGCATGTATTATTTATAGTACAAGTTTGTGAAGTAATTATTTCAGATTGTGCTGCTACTGTTTTCCATCCCCTTCATTCTCTAAGGAGGGACAACTTTTCAGTTTTCTGACAGAAAGAAAACACAGCTACAGCACTCAGAAGTCTCTAAATTAGATATCTGCATGTCTTCGTGTCACACTGCGAAGGTTTAACATCTTGTGACACATCAATGCTAAGAACAAATTCTGTACCTCACTGGAAGGGGAAAAGCATCCAGTGCAATGGGTTAAGGCTTTAAATTCCTATCCCAGAGTTTCCTGAGGTACAGACTGATTTGCTTCTCAGATCCAAGGAATTTGAAGGAAAAAAGAACATTTCCACATTTCACAGAAAAAAAGAGATAGTGCCTTGAAAGATCTGTATTTGTCTTACAGTGTACTTCGAGGTGGTAAGGATGGAGCTAAAGAACACCAGAAGTATTTAATTTGCTTTGAATTTCAGGATGTTCTGTACATAAGACACATGCTGAACACTTGGTGCTCATTCCTTGTATCAAAATATTAATTGCAGAAAAGGATCCTGACAGACAGGCGATCCCAGCGTAAAGCTGGTGTCATCCTCTGCTAGTCCTGGATCCCAAATACCAGGCTGCAACTAGAAAAGTAAAGTAAATCGAAACCCCTTTGCCTGCCTAACTCATCCCCAGCTCTGAGACAGCCAACCTGATGGAGATGGATGAGAAGGCAGAGCACAGGTATCTTGGACAATGTCACAGAATGAACCCAGTTTATTCATGCAGCTATTCCCATTATTAAGCGAGACCAATGCCCAGCTCCCAGAAGTTCCCTGGGAGCTCCCAACTCAAATATGAGCACAACAGGTACCACTGGTGAATCATCACTGCATTCTGGTGATGACTGGCTCTGGATTGTCTTGATGCAAATCCATACTTATGAAAAATCAGTCAATTCAGGCATTTCTCACCTGCCCAAAGGCTGCCCGGGCATGCTCAAAGCCACCCACTTGCAGTCGTTTTTTGAACAGGTCAAAAGGGTAAGTGAGGGTTTTGCTGATGATTCCGGCGCAGCTGCCACAAACAAGGTTTTTAACATTGCCTGAGAAGCAGAAAGGGGAGAGGATAGCGGGGAAGGAAAAAAGAGGATTAGCAGGGAGTTTTGATTAAAGATCATGAAAGGTAAGTTAAAATCACTTTGCACAAGAAGTAAGGCCAAAAAGGCCCTTTAAAGTTACATCACCTCCTCTGCATAGTTTGGGCCACTGAACTTCAATCTGTATTTTCTACATCAGGCTCACAACGTCCGTTGGAGCCAGATTGGTTGGTTCATTACACTGATTTATGCTTTTGCTCTGCCAAGTGACATTGCACCAAAAAACCCCCAGTCACCAGAGAACCTGCCGCTAGTGGACGGAAAAGTTTTCATGCCCCCCAGTAAAAGCCCGGTCACTGGAAATCTTGCACTCCTGATTGCTCATACTGACTTATTCTGGATTGGCATAAGTCACACGCTGACACTGCCTGATGATTTCAGAGGCTTGTGGGAAACGAGTTTTGTGATATTAGACTTCTCCCTGACAAACATGAGTTCCCAGCACAAAACCACCATCAGCCTCCGCCATCTAAAAATAAATATGCAGACATGATATTGAAAAGTCTAGCTCCTCTACTGAAGAAATTCCATTGAGGAACAAAACCACCCTGATGCTGCATACACCCTCTCAGTGAGGCACTAGTATCTAGAACTGTCAAGGTGACAGGTCGCATCAGGATGAGGTTCTCTTATAACGGAGCTAGAAATCAACATAAAAATATCAAATCAAGAGCTTGGCAGCTTTAAATTAGGCTAAATGAATCCTCTTCTGTAACAGCTGTGCTGGAATCTGCAGGCAGATTTCCTGAGGAAATCCAAGAGTCCTGTCGCCACAGCACTAATGAAACAGAGAAAGATTATGCCAGCACTGTCTCCGCACGGTATGAGTAACGTGACACAGCTCAAGAAAGGGTACCCTGGCCTGTGACACTTCACTTTCCCATCCATCCACGTTTCCATCATGGTTATGCTGCTTGTAAACTTCACTTACTCGTACAGTCCACTGACTATTATCTACTGCTGTTGTTTCACGTGAGCACCAGTGATACAGCCAGGAGCAGTCTGAGGAGTATCAAGAAGGATTACGGAGCCCTGGGAGAGGCAGTAAGGGACTCTGGAGCGCAGGCAGTTTTTTCATCAATGCTCCCGGTCAAAGCGAAGGGGTTTGAAAGGGCCAGTCGAATCTGGCAAATCAACAAACGGTCACAGGACTGGTGCCACAGCCAGGGCTGTTTGGGTACTTAGACCATGGGAGTCGCTTTGAGAAACCTGGTCTACTAAGGGCTGATGGGGTCCACCTGTCAGAGAAGGGGAAGAGCATCTTCGGTCATAGGCTTGCCAAGCTGGTGAAGAGGGCTTTAAACTAAAGTTGCTGGTGGAGGAGAACCTCAACCCATCCCGCTCCTACCAGTTTGATGCCAGTGCCAGCAATAGATGCCCAGAGCCTGAAGAAGGATCACAGGTCAGCAGGAGCACACCTGAAGAGCAGCACAAAGGAATTCCAGCCACTCCAGCCAGTAACTCAGCTTCACTGGGGGCCCAACTTAAATGCCTCTATGCAAATGCATGTTGCGTGGGGAATCAACAAGAGGAGTTAGAGGCATGCGCACGCCTGCAGGGCTATGATCTTACTGCCACCACGGAGATGTGGTGGGATGTCTCCTATGACAGGAGTGTTGGAATGGAAGGATACAGGCTCTTTAGGAAGGACAGGCAGGGGAGACGAGGGGGGGGGGGGTGTCACTCTCCAAGTGAGGAGCCAATGAGGAGAGGTGCTGTGCTGTACCTTGTTCTCACCAACAAGGAGCGGTGGGCTGCAGTGACCATGAAATGGTGGAGTTCAAGCTCACTACCCTGGACTTCAAGAGAGCAGACTTTGGCCTCTTCAGGGATCTGCTTGGTAGAGTACCATGGGATAAAGCCCTGGAGGGAAGAGGGGCCCAAGAAAGCTGGTTAACGTTCAAGGATCACCTCCTCCAAGCTCAGGAGCAATGCATCCCAACAAAGAGGAAGTCAGGCAAAAACGCCAGGAGGCCTGCATGAATGAACAAGGAGCTCCTGGACAAACTCAAACACAAAAAGGAAACCTACAGAGAGTGGAAGCAAGGACAGGTAGCCTGGGAGGAATACAGAGAAATTGTCCAAGCAGCCAGGGATCAGGTTAGGAAAGCTAAAGCCCTGATAGGATTAAATCTGGCCAGGGACATCAAGGGCAATAAGAAAAGCTTCTATAGGTACGTCGGTGATAAAAGGAAGACTAGGGAAAAATGTGGGCCCTCTCGGGAGGGAAATGGGAGACTTGGTTACCTGGGATATGGAGAAGGCTGAGCTACTCAATGACTTTTTTGCCTCAGTCTTCACCGGCAAGTGCTCAAGCCATGCCACCCAAGTCGCAGAAGGCAAAGGCAGGGACTGGGAGCATGAAGAACCGCCTATGGTGGGAGAAGATCAGGTTTGAGACCATCTAAGGAACCTGAAGGTGTATAAATCCATGAGATGCATCCGCAGGTCCTGAGGGAACTAGCAGATGAAGTTGCTAAACCACTATCCATCCATCATATTTGAGAAGTTGTGGCGGTCCGGTGAAGTTCCCACTGACTGGAAAAGGGGAAACATAACCCCCATTTTTAAAAAGGGAAAAAAGGAAGACCCGGAGAACTACAGGCCAGTCAGTCTCACCTCTGTGCCCGGCAAGATCATGGAGCAGATCCTCCTGGAAACTATGCTAAGGCACATGGAAAATAAGGAGGTGATTGGTGACAGCCAACGTGGCTTCACTAAGGGAAAATCATGCTTGACAAATCTGGTGGGCTTCTACGACGGGGTTACAGCATTGGTGGATAAAGGAAGAGCAACTGATGTCATCTACCTGGACTTGTGCAAAGCATCTGACACTGCCCCACGCAACATCCTTGTCTCTAAATTGGAAAGACATGGATTTGAAGGATGGACCACTTGGTGGATAAGGAATTGGCTGGACGGTCGCACTCAAAGAGCTGCGGTCAACGGCTCGATGTCCAAGTGGAGACCAGTGACGAGTGGCGTTCCTCAGGGATCAGTATTGGGACTGGCGCTGTTTAACACCTTTGTCGGCGACATGGGCAGTAGAATTGAGTGTACCCTCAGCAAATTTGCCGACGTCACCGAGCTGTGTGGTGCGTTCAACACGCTGGAGGGAAGGGATGCCATCCAGAGGGACCTTGACAGGCCTGAGAAGTGGACCTGTGCGAACCTCATGAAGTTTAACAAGGCCAAGGGCGAGGTCCAGTACGTGGGTTGGGGCAATCCCAAGCACAGATACAGGCTGGGTGGAGAATGGATTGAGAGCAGCCCTGAGGAGAAGGACTTGGTGGTGTTGGTTGATGAGAAGCTCAACATGACTTGGCAGTGTGTGCTTGCAGCCCAGAAAGCCAACCGTACCCTGGGCTGCATCAAAAGAAGCGTGACCAGCAGGTCGAGGGAGGTGATTCTCCCCCTCTACTCTGCTCTGGTGAGACCCCACCTGGAGTACTGCATTCAGCTCTGGGGCCCCCAAGATAAGAAGGACATGGACCTGTTGGAGCGCATCCAGAGGAGGGCCACAAAGATCATCAGAGGGCTGGAGCGCCTCTCCTATGAGGACAGGCTGAGGGAATTGGGGTTGTTCAGCCTGGAGAAGAGAAGGCTCTGGGGACACCTTATAGCAGCCTTCCAGTACCTGAAGGGGACCTACAAGAAAGCTGGAGAGGGACTTTTCACAAGGGCCTGTAGGGACAGGACAAGGGGTAATGGCTTTAAACTGAAAGAGGGTAGATTTAGATTAGATATAAGGAAGAAATTCTTCACTATGATGGTGGTGAGGCACTGGAACAGGTTGCCCAGAGAAGTTGTGGATGCCCCATCCCTGGAAGTGTTCAAGGCCAAGTTGGATGGGGCTTTGAGCAACCTGGTCTAGTGGAAGGTGCCCCTGCCCATGGCAGGGGGGTTGGAACTAGATGATCTTTAAGGTCCCTTCCAACCCAAACCATTCCATAATTCTCTGATTTTACTTTTGCAATATCTGTGCAGGGGTAAGAATGAGAGATGGGAAATTGAGATACTTTTCAGATGTTGCATCAAAAAGGGCGATAGGACAGAAAACTGAGCTTATGTCAGTCTCCCAAACTAGCATTCAGCCTCTCTTTCTCTCCAGATCACAGACATCACTCTCCCAAGTGCCTACCTCCTTTCTTCCCTTCAGCTGGAATCACCCATTCAGTAAACCGTTGCAGGATATTGTAGAAGGAAAACTGGAGACCAGCATACGGAAAGACAGCAATGATTGTGGGGGTCAAACCTCTATAGAAAGTCCGAGGCCCTTCTGTCTGGTACATGGTCACCACTGCATGGCGAAGGTTGCGATAGACCTAGACAATAAAGAAGAGGCTGACTCTCTAGTGAAACAGGCTTAAAAACAGCAAACCAAAGGTCAGGTTATTTCCCAATAATGAGGATAGGAATTGCCTGCTGCCCAAAATACAATTGACTGAGTTTCAGCATAAAGTGATGAACAAAGTGATTTTGTACATGTTCCCACAGTATTCTCAGCTAAGTCCTTGTGACTCTTCTAAGTAAGCTGACAACCTAAACCCACCTCTGAGCCGCAACACACTAGCTCAACAAACGATCGTCAGCTCTGCACTGGAAGGCCTGGGCTGACATTGTATCCCACATTCAAGCTGTACTTCTCAGGGGAAAAAAGAAGGCAACAGAGCTGAGAGCTGTGGCCTGAGACCACTTGCATCACAGACACGATTATTTTTCTCTTAACAGCTCTGCTTGCTCCTGCAACAGAATTCATATAATATATATTGTGATTCTACTGCAGGCTAAGTCAAAAACCAGAAATGGCTCTGATACAAACCCATATAAGTCTAGGTATTACAAACCTAATTGCATGGAGACCAATTCTTGCATAAATAAGAACGTGAAACACAGGTGAAAGGTGACTGGGTTCCAGTATCATCCCCATCATTATCTAAACATGACTCTGTGCAAGTGGAAAGTTTCAAACACACAATGTTTGACAGACTGGGGAGCGTATTCTATAAATGGCCAATAGCCGAAATGAAGATTGAGTTATCCTGTTAAGGACAGTTTCTCCTTTCCAGATCACCTGTTAGAAGTCAAACACAATCAGGAGCAGCAAAACATAATTAAGAAAGCTGTGTCAACAGCACAGAGGATAACTTGGCAACAGTGCAAACATTGCCCAATAACAGCACCTGCTCTTTTATGCTAACCCACAGACTGTAACGTACTTTTCAAACCTCCTGTATTCATACACATTAAATATTGCCACTGACGTGGATGATAATTCCAAGCATTAATCCTCAACCATACCTTAGGCTCACCCTGAGCAGCAAAGCGGGTGCGTAGTGTGTCAACAGGCTGAACTGCAACTGTGGCTGTGCAAGCAGCCAGTCCACCGCAGACGAAGTGCACAAAGGGATCGCGGGCATTGTATGAGGTGACGTTGTGCACCAGTTTTGTCAAGCTTTCAAACGCCATGAACTTACAGAAACAAACACACACAGGTCAAGGAGTCAATCTGTATCACTGACATGAATCTCCAACTCCTCTCCCGTTTCACCAAAAGAGCTCCACCCACCGCTTGTCACCACCTTCTCTCTCTGTCCTTGAAAAGTCCTCCCCAACGTGCAGCCTGTTGGAGCATGTGCTCAAAGAATACCTTGTAAAAATCACTGAGCAGCCCTGGGAATGCTTGGGATATTCTGATCTCTGACACTTCTGCTAAATCTTGCATTTAGAATTGCAAAAAACTCATTTTAACGCTCTATGTATCCTGAAGAGTATTTGCTATATTACAGATATGCTGCCCGTTATTCTTCCAACCACTGCTCATAAAACATGTTAATATTTACAAACTAAGCATAACAATACTGTGTAAAACACCACCATCAGCTTCACTAATTTTTTTACTCACAAGCTGCTAGGGCAACAGTGTGAACCAAAGCAAAAAACTACACAGACTTGGAACGTGAACAGCTAAGCCAAGTGTCAGGAACAAACAGGGCTTGTCTATGACACCAGATACAGGCAGAACTCAGTTTGCTCTAGCTGTACTCCAGGCTGGCCAGGCAGGCCGTTCAGCAAGCTCAGGGATATTAACTTAGAAATTATACATCAGCATTAGACAACTACACATCTTTGAGACTGGAGCTGGCTTGCATCAGTACAGTTTAAACCTGGACCTTTCTGCATTTGCCCATGCAGCCAGTCTGAAGAGGAGCAAAGTAGAGTCCTATGTATCTACGCTGGGCCCGGTTGATGTCCGGTCACCTTACCTGAACAGCTCCATAGCCAATTGAAAGGAACTGAGCAGGAACATGGCCCTTCCAGAAGGCTACCAACCCCTCTTCCTGGAAGATGCATTGTACAGCTTGCAAGATGCTGTGATACTTAGCCCCTGGGTTTCTGGAGGAGAGCTGCTCGATCTGAAGCTGGAGGAAAATAGAGAAAATATATCCAATTCCACATCACATTTCAACAAGGTTCAAGTGTCCAATTCAGGAATTCACAACCCTAACAGCCAACCAATGCTGAGAGATGACATTCTGCCTTCCCACAGAATCACATCTAGCACTGACTAGGATGTTATTTATGTAGGGCTCTAAAAGAATAAAAACATGCTTGCAACACAAAGGGAATCAGTTGGGATGATGGTGAAATTCAGTTAGATAGCAGAGATCATTCAGAAAAACAGAGAAAGAGAACAAGCTATGAAAAACATAAGATCCCATTCAAACACACAAGTTAAGTTACACAAACAGAAGCAGTAGACACAAGATAGCTCTGCTACCTTGCATAACCTGCATACAGTGTAGGTGAGGGCTGATGAGCAAACTTAGCGCTCTCTGGTAGCACAAGTGACCTGTTCATCCAGGCCAAGATCAGCTCTGCTCTGTAACAGGCTCTTTCACCCCCTGTCCCCAAGCACGCCATGAGGAAGGTACCTGAAAGCGGATCTTGATGACATCCAAGGGGCTGATAAAGACCCGAGTGACGAAGCCAGATGCTGATCCTGCTGCAGCTGCTTCCGCCGAGGAGACACAGTTGGCCTCAGGGTCATAGCCAACCATACCTGCCTGGTGTCCCCGCAGCCTGGGCAGGGGAACAGGGTGTCCCAGTGAGCTCTGCCCAGGCAAGGAGCTCTCCCCACTCCCTCCCACACCAAGGCTCTATAGCCTCACCCCACAGTGCTCCCCCCCATCCCAAGGCTTCCCCTCACCCTAAAGGCCCACAGTCCCCCTTCCTCACCCCAAGGGCCCCACAGAACCCCTTCCTCACCCCAAACCCCTTCTTCACCCCAAGGACCCCACAGAACCCCTTCCTCACCCCAAANCTCCGCAACGCCTCACCCTCCCCGCCGGCTCCTCCGCGCCGCACTGCGCCTGCGCGCCGAGGGGGGCGCTGGGAAATGTAGTCCCTTGGCCCCGCCCCCTGCGCGCCGCCCGGGGGAGCGCGGCTTCCAAAATGGAGGGGGCTCGGCCCCGAGCTTTCGTGCTTGTAAAGAGCATCGCCTGCGGCGAGGACCCGGCGCTCCAGCAGCGCCCCCGCGGCTGCTCTGCTGGATCCGCCGGCCGACGGTAAAAATAAAGCCGGGATTGAGGCTTTTTTTTTTTTTTTTTTT
>WAAD01021825.1:2114-13052 GCA_013389945.1 Fregata magnificens | reverse complement strand
AATTTTTTGCAGTTTGCCCCCATTTTTGCTGACCCACGCGGGAACTGGCAGGTGGGAGAGGGAACAGCCGTGAAGAGATGACTTGCTGACAGCGGCTCTTCCACCACGGCCGGAGCCTTGACGTTCTACGGTCGCAGCAGCAACAAACATTTTTCTTCCCTCCGTAACGCACAAGGAAAGGAAGATTTTCTGAACTCCTCAGTAGATAGCCAAGGTATGGAGGGCACGCAACTTCGAGCAACGCGTTCTGTTACGGCATTACGAAAAAGCCAAGAGCTCCGAACCACACCGCAAATCATTTCTATATTGACTTTACTGGCACAAACGCAAAATAAAGAACTAATCACGCCAACATCCAGGCATTGCTGAGCAACCACAAACTCCTTGGCCACGCCTGTACCTGAGCGTATTAACTACAAGGGCAACTGTTAAAAGCCAACCCAAACCCTCATGTCGGTGGGCCTTTTCCTATCTTATATTAAAATCTACCACAAAATTCACAGGCGCTTTCTGCACATAAGCGAAGGCGGGGTGGGGGGGGAAGCTGCAGAGCTGCCCGCACACCTTCTTAGCACAACTGAGCGGTTCTTTCTTCAGGCAACAAAAATTGATAACGATCTGCAAGGCACTGATCAAGCAGAGCAAAAGCTCCTACGACAGCCTGAGCCGCGGCTGCTGTGCTTACACAAGCCATACACCCATCTTCCCCTCTGTCCTTCAGCAAGACGCTCCAGAAATAACGGGTGCATCGTTCTCCATCACCGGCTCCTTACGACATTACAGTCCATACTACAAGGGCACCTGAGCAGTTTGGTAAAAAGCTCAGAGAAAAAGCAAGGGAAGAAATATTAAAGTGCCACCCTCCCATGCTGCTGAGAGATACATGGTCTGCAATCCTGGAAGCGATGCGATGGCGATCGTTCCTTTCCCCGCTCCTCGCTATCCAGAATGCCACACGTGCCAGGTGACAAGGCCCTCCATTGACTCAGCCTGAAAGAGGAATGAATTCAGCCAGGCATGCCGAGATTGAACAACGATGCTAAAGAGTCTGAGTGCTTCAGGCCAGAGCACACCTTACAGCTTTTCCCTCCCACAGCAATTCAATATCCTGTAAATTAGGTCAACCAGTTATATTTTGGTCAGTTAACTGAAATAACAGACAGATGCTCAAGTGAAGAATTCAATGTATATTTATTATTCACAGTTAATTACTATCTACCAAATGCTGCTGCAGAGTTAAAGGATTAAGTACATAGGCCTTTTTTATTTAAACACTGATTTTTTTTTTTTAATATATATACACACACAAGACATATGTCTGCAAGGCTGCATGATATACACCAATTCCAAAATAAGGAAACAATCAAATGGTCCAGGTGTAGAATGCCATAGATTCCTTTTCCAATCACTTTACAAAGAAGGAAGAAAGTGAGTGACAGCTAGCAAGGAGAGGGGGAGAAAGTAATACTCTACAGGATAGCTCTCTCTTTCATCTGCTGGAAAATTAAAGTGTAAGGCAGAGTCCATCTCAGGAATAAAACATTTGTAACACTTAGTACAAAAAAAGGCACCCTCCAACAAAAGATTGCCCTTGCTTAGGCAGGGCGGGATGAGATCTCCGCTGCAGTTTTTGGATTCGTTGGTGGGGTGAAGGGATCCAGCCAAACGGCCATCAAAAGGAAAAATAACACAACTGAAGATTGGCACAGAGCGCGGTGCGGCTTGATTGCTTTCCTTTCCATCCAATTTAACGTCACACTGCTCTGGTGGAGGAGCAAATGGCCACAATAAATGCCATTACGGTGCGGGGTGGGGTTTACAGTCATCACACAGCCTGCTGTGAATGGGGAGCAGGGTGGGGGGAATCTACTTCAACAGTAACACTGACCTGAGGAGGGAGGAGAAACTGGAGAACAGTGATGCCAACCCGACTTTTCAAGAGCAACACGACTGCAAATATTCCCTATCCAGGCCAAAGAGACAGGCTGATTACATGCATCACGTAGAAACATTCACTAATAGCATAAAGTTTTTTCAAGCACTATTTCTTGAGGTTCCTCTGCATTATAAAGTTTTCCATCAAAGGAATGTACATTTTATAGGACATCTCAGGGCTCTTATTTCTCAAATTCCCCCCTTAACCCTCCCTCCCCAAAATATTCTTCCTCATTTTCCCTGGTCGTAACTTCCCCCTTTCTCTTACTTCTTTTGAGGCTCCTGGTTACAGCTCCCCACCTCTGAGCAGCCTAAGCTGCCACTTGAATTCCTTGATTTTATTTTCCTTGGAATAAGGAAAGTTGAACAGTAAGACAAAGCTTAAGATTAAAGCTCCATCTCTGTTTGTAGATTTTTCTCAAATGTCCATTGATAAAACCACCCTCCTTTACACCCTTCCCCCAAAAGTATTTATTTACACATAGGCAGAAAAAAACCCTCTGAAAAGCTGTGGACTGTCCTTTTAACTTAAAAAATAATAAAAAAAGAAAATAAGGGAAAGGCACTATGGAAAAAATTACAGAATGTGCTCAACCGTACACCTTTAAGAAAAAACAAAAAAGCTGTCAGCACAGCGTTAACAGACTTCAGTTGTACGTTGGAGTTTCTCAAAGCAGCTCTGTGACTCAAAAGACAAAAAACCGAAACAGAGCGCCACACAACTCTTCTCCCTTCCCCTGCTTGGAAGCTGCTGAGCTTCAGAAGAAAGTGCCAAAGGAGAAGAGACAATAAAAATTAGATTAACACCTCATCTTTCCCAGGCAAGAAGAGCTGAATGTTGAAGGCAAAAGCAGAGACTGATGATTTTTGTTTTTTTTTAAAGGCAGGACTGTGGATTTGGTTCTTCTCTCATGTCCCTTCATGTCAAATGAAGACCGTTTGCAGAGAGAGAAAATACCAGCAGAGTTTCTCCCTTTTCCTTTAACTGCATGGCTAGGACTTTATATGGCATTAAAACTTCATGCACTGATGGACAGAGGAGGAGGGGGAAACAAGAAAAGTGAATGAAAGGGGGTAACCCAGGAGCAGCTGAGGAAATTTGTTATTTTCATTTTTTCTCTCTTTTTTTTTTTTTTTTTAAAGATAAGTTTTGGTGTGTAAGTTGAACTCTTTCCCCCCCGCCACCCCTAAAGTTCCGTACTGAGTGAAGGAGGATCACCTCACGGTGAAAGGTGACTCAGGTTTTATCGCCGTGTGATTTTAGGTCACTGGCTGCAGTTAGGCTCTGTATGTGTATTTACTGTTTCTCTGGTTTCTTTAAATAATCTCTAATATTTATCTCTAGATGTTCCGGTTCACTGGGGTCACATAGTTGCGTGGAAACATGCCCGTCTGTCCGTGGCAGGCTCCCTTCCACCAGTTGGGGTCAGAATTGTCAAGGACTTGGATAAAGTCTCCGCGGCGGAAGCCCAGCTCTCCTTCCTCCTGGGGATCAAAATCAAACAGGGCCTGAACGTACGTTGGTTGCTGAAAGGGGAAAGAAAAAGATACACAAAGTGAGAATCATGCACAGCACTTGAGACAGCTGCTCCCTCAGGCAGGAGCTTAACTTACACTGGAGTTTAACAACAAACATTCGGGCTGTTTCATTTCCCTGCAAGCCAGCTTCCAACATCTGTAACAAGATGCTGGAATAATAGGAAAGCGCAGTCTATAGAAGACTTTAGAAAAAAGTCAAGTTTCTGTGAAAGAGCCGAAACAAAGATAGCAGATGACTCAGATGTTTTCCTCCTATTTTCCAGTCTTCATGACCTACTGTAAATCTCAACTCTATTGCAGTACAATGGTCTTTTTGCTTATTCATTCTGTTTTCACCAACTGACAGCATGAATATTACTAATCTACCTAACACTGTGATACACAAAGTTCCCCCTAAAAACTGGATGTTGGCATTTTACATGTTGTCCTTAAAACTTTCCAGTATTAAGAAATTCTGTCGCAGAGCGTTTTGCCTGGTCAGCAAATACTTCAATTCTTACAGGAAAGCTAACGGTTCATTTAAAATGCATTTGCCTTCTTAAAAGCCTGAGGCTAGGAAGGTATCTTCATGCTTGTCATTTTCAGCCAGCTGTTTTCTCATCCTCTGTTTATCACTGACCCAACAGTGCAGAGCCAGATGTTAACTCAGACCAACTGTGGCAAAGGGTGCCTGTCGCACCTGGAGAGCAGTATGAGTTCCACACCCCTTGTCTTCAAGCTAGAACTACAGTGCTGCACACAGAGGCAAAAGGATTTATCCAAAAATCGACAAAAGATCCAGTTACATCCAACAAAACATTTTGATTGCCCTGGGAAACGGAACAAAACAAAGAGCCAGATATACTCAAGCTGCTCTGCGGGCACTTAGCAGTAGATTTTGGTTTCTCTTAACACTGGCTAGATCCAAACCAGCAGGCTAGAGATGTTCCATATGCTACTACCTGTAACCACCCCTTCAGGAAAGACCAGTACCAAAGCTTCACTGCCTACAGAGGGGTACAGTTCTGGCTATGAACCAGTACAAGTAGGACTATCCTTTCTTACTACATCCTAAAACAGGAGTAAACCCATTTTTAAATCACAGGAATCAGATGACCTTCCTGCACCAGTATCCATAAACATTAAGACAAGCCAAGTGTTCAAGCAGCAACAATAACACTTTGCCAGAACTGAAGAGGAGACTAGGAGTTAGCAGGTAGCCTTTCCACAAACATCCAGCTTATTTCCCAGTATAATTCTGGCTGTGGGATCTAAACAGATGCTTCCACAGGCAAGAAAAATGTTAGTCAGCTTCTCTCCATCCCTACTCATTTACTCTAAGATGCAATCCCACTTCAGACTGTGGTTGCAATACTTTAAATAGCACACTCTACCAGGACACTTCTCTTACCTGTGGCACCTGTTCAATGTCCCGGAGAAATATTTGCTGGTTCCTGGAGACAGATGTGGATCTGTGATAATCTACCAGCTCGTTCAAAGAATTGAACTTCACCACCCAGAGGAAATACTTGCCAGCCCCATCTCTAAGCACCTTGAAGTGCTGCACATCATTTCCAAACCTGGGAGGAAGGAGTGAAGAACACAAAAAAAGCACATTATTAGTCACTGAATACTCTTCTTCTAGGATTGTCAGCACAGAGTTTGGAACAAAAAGGTCCTTCAGGGCACAGTGAAAACTGTAAATGACACTGATAAGGTAGATACCAGTGGGTTGCTGTAAAAAAGATGTCTGAAAACCACTTGTTAATTATATTTTACAGGAATCAGTAATCAGAGAGAGAGAATCCACATACTGAATTTATTTTGAAAAAAGTCCTGCAAGCTTCGTATGTGCTTTTCTTATAATAGGATTTCAGTTTAAAACCAGCTTTTCAAACTACTCTGAATTTGCAGAAGTTTGAGGTCTTTTGATCAAGGATTTCTGGTGTCACAACACACTTTCTCCTGGATTACATGCAATATTTCAACTTTTTATTCTACACAACATTGCCACATAGCTGGCATCCAGTACATGTACTTTTTGATGTATGTATGCAGTCACCTGAGTCGCTGAAGACAGTGCACAGAATACCTCAGGCACATACCACCGACTTTGCAGTACACGTGCAAGGTCACATTAAAGTTGCTGCACCATTCCACGTTCCCAAATGCAAGATTTCAGAGTCAAACAGTACAAGCGCTTCGGTTTAGCTCTTCACACATAGCAATTTCACAACTCACTCGAGCCAGTTTAGGTTTGTGCTACTCTTGTGATGTCCTGTACTTCTCACCACCTCAGTCCCTCCCTCACACAGCACTACGGGGTGTGTGTGATATTGCAATACATAAGCACCAGTCCCATTATAGGTAAATTGCTGGGAAAACACTGCCGCAGGGAGGGTAGGATTGTCTCTTTTGGCAGCCAGTCTGGACTTATGCAAAAGACTGTCTTGCAAAACAAAAGGATCATTCTGGTCCTTTANAACCAAACACAAAACAACAAACAAAAAACCCCCCCAAAACCCAAACAAAAAACCAAAAAAACCCACAAAAAAATAAAAACAAAACAAAAAAAAGGCAAAAAAAAAACCCACCCAAAAAACCCAAAATGCTCGAAAGGTGATGCTGCACATGTAACACAGCAACTTAAGTTCTGCGTTAACAATTCTTTCTGATAAATGATGGTATTCCATTGAAGCTACTTTTCCAAAAATTTTATTCTGAATAAAGGGGAACTCTGAAGACGTCCATTGGGATTTTCCAGACGAATGGCACATCAGTATTTTTCCTTCAGCCTAAAACATTGAAACCAGGAGACAACTGTTCCCCAGTTGGCACACACAGATTCTAGACATCGGCTGAAAAAGTAGACACTATCTTGGCTACAAAGCTAACATGAAACAACTCATAAGTACTGCCTCTGCTCTCCCTTCCTCCACCTGAGAGCTTCTCACCGTTTCAAATCCTGCAGATCACTGTTTAGGAAAAAGACTTATAAATTAAACAGAGGGGAAAAAAAATCAACTGAGAAATTACCACCAGATGGCAACACTAAGCTAACAGGCAGGCAGAGCTATGCTATCATAACTTTATGTTTCTTAAAGGAATGCACTTTCTGGAATGAAGCTTCCATTCATATCTAGTATTCCAGCTCAGATGATTGTATCCAAGACAGAAATATAAACATCTCTTAAAATCAGTGGCTTTAATCCATTTTGTTGGCATGACTCAGTGCTGCTGTACAGGAGGACAAAAATTTGGTTACAAACCAAAGATGACCAGAAAAAAAAAAATCCTGCTGAGACAGATGACTGATAGCCACAGAAAATAGAGCAAACTAGGAATCATGCACAAATAATCAAAAATTATTGTTAGAATTCTAAAGAAAATCTTGTTCATTTCTGGTAGGAAAGGGGAAGATTACAGAAAATAAAGAAAAAGGCAAAATCAACTGCTGAGGACAGAATCCCTCCCACCCCCAACCCATGCTAAATTACTTCACATACCCTTTCCAGTTTCCAATACCTCTATTTTACAGTGACTTCAGATGGGCAAGATAGGTAGCATGGTATTTGTGGGCCATGGCTAACTAGCAGGAACCCCTGCTGGGTAACAGCCAGTACTTCTAGTAAGGTTATTCAAGGATGAGAACTGCTCCTCCTCACTTCACTGTTATTACACTGACTTTCTCTACCAACATAGAATGCAGAATGCAGAAGAGGCCTCTGTTTTCACAGCTCCATGTCCCAGTGCTAGAGAACATGAATATCCCCAAAGCACCTGCCAAGCAGACATGCAAAACATATTTGGAAGTGTACTACACAAAGAGAAAAGATAGACTAATAACTTGTACTGCAGAAGAGGAATGAAGGAGGATAGGAGAGAACACGTACACACTGGGTACTCTGTGGCTGTAAGGAGGAGGAAAGGGATCCACAAACAAACCAACAGCGCCTGAGACTACACGAGCCAGACAGCAACATGCTACCAGGTCAGGCCTGTAGGTTCATTATAGGCCAGAGCATATATATTTCTTCTATTAAAGAGGGAATAAATAAGTATCACTGGAAGAACAGGAATGCTATAGGGCATCTGCAAGATTATTCCTGCTTCTCAGCATTGACAATCACCTGTCCTTCACCCACGAATCCAACTGAGCAGTAAATGGCCTGATCACCACACATGATTACTTCTGGGCATTACTTACTTGACTGAGAGGGAGAAGTCCCCAGGAGCACTCTCACTCTCCCTGATGAGGAAGGCACCATCGTGTCTCTGTTTGCCTAACATCTCTTCAGCCTTCGCTCGGGGAATCTTTCCAAAAAACCACCTGTGGCGTGAGGAAAAGAAAACAACAGGGAAAGTTAAGAATTTTAATCCTTTCATGGAAGAGCCAGATGTAGATGTTCACACAGAGGTGAAATGATTTCTAACAGAAATAACTACACTGCACCTCGCTGCCACTTCAATACAGGCTACTGAACCACGCAGCTTTCACAATGTTTCGTCCTGCAATGAAGCAACCGTGACTTGATAAGCAGGTGCTTGCAATAGCCCTGTTTCACCTAATTTAGCAAAGCAGAGATGTGGTAAGAGTGAAATCCTCAAATTACAGGATTTATTTTCAGAGGTGCAAAAAAACCTGCTCAAAATTTAATGCATTATTCACATTGTTTTGCACCCTATTGTATCTGCAGTTTAGCATATAAAACATCACAACAAGAACCTGATGTATGCAATTGCTTCACAGCAAAGTCCTGATTTGTGAGACTAAGATGACTACCCTGGGAACTGGCTACAACCTTGGAGAAAGTTAAAATGTCTACTGCAGTTTGCACTGATATCTTAGTAATCAGGCCTTGTAACCTAAAGTCAAACAGATTAAATGCCTAGCTCAAGCAAGAAACTCAAGTCCCTTCCTCTATCAGTAAGGAATAAAGTCTCATGTCTCTACATGCAAAGTTTTAATTGTCCAAACTATATGATGCCATTAACTCAGACAACAAAGAGGTGCTGCACTGGTGGCTGGTCACTATTGAACTTCCCTATGATATAGCACATTTATTTCACTATTAGTACCCAAAGACAATCAGTGGGGAATAATTACACAGTCTCCTTTATTACGTATGCCTCCTAAGGAGAAGCCACCCATGCCTCAGTCATGATTTGCAGAGCAGACAATATAAGTTATTAAGGATTAAGCACATGTTAAGAAACATCACTATTTTAGCAGGTAGGGATCTTTAAAAAAAAAAAAGTAGTAGTATTTGCAAAATGCAAGGGAAACATTGGGAGTTCACTCACAGGTTTCTCTTCAGAAACATCACAGCTGTAGAAAGAAGATCCTGTCTATGGATTGTTCCATGCTGCACAAGTGGAAAGTGCATTTTGTATCAAAACCAATTTCTAGTCTCTTTTAGATCAGGTGGTAAGACACAACTACTTCAGCAGAGAAAATGAGTAGCTTCATTCAGCAGCTGGTTCTTCCTGCAGCCCAGAGTCCAATCCTTCTGACCCTTACCAGAACACTGTGGTCCAAGGCAGGTATCGTGTCAGAAAGCTAAGGCAGATGCCAGGAGTAGAGTTACATGCAGACCAAGTGAGAAAAGTTTCCTCAAGGTCTCTCTGCTTCATTGCAGAGGAGTGCTGAGCTGGGCATGCAATTCGGTTCTAGGAAAGATGCTGATAATACTTGTTTCAGTAGCCTATTTTCTTGCTTTCTCCTGCAGTCAGGACAATCTAGCAGCTTTCACATAAGCAGTCACATGAAATAGCTGCACCATCAAGCCACATCTGAAATTCTTGACAGCTGCACAGAAGCCAAAGCCACAGGCTGACCACCTCCATTACGCCAAGGGTTAATCTACCTCAGGCAACCAGACCATCAGCACTGACCAACAGCCCCTGGTCATGGGATTCTTACCCACATTTACATTTGAATTTCCAGACTAATCAAAGATTAAAGGCAAACAAGGGCTGAGTGGTAGGTCACTTTGTGTGGGAAAAGCAGAACCATCTTCACAACCAAAAAGTACAGCTCTCAGTTCCGAGTAACAGATCACACAGGACAGAAGCACTTACCACAGCCTATAACCATGCAGATGACTGACCTTAGAGGAGAGCATTTAATAACAAGAGCTCCACTCAAAGTTTACTTTCTACAGTGAAGGTTTTGGCACAGCAAAAAGACAGAACTTGCAGAACCCTCCCTGAAACAGTCGTTCTTAAGAGAAGTTGAAGCTTTCATGAAATCACAAAGTCACCAGATCTCCCTCTCTAAGAACCAGCTATCTCTAGAGGTGAAGGAGGACCCGATTACTTGATTACCAGACTCTCCAGCTACTGGCAGCCCCTGCTCCTCTCACTGGCTGTCTTCAGTATCTGCTCCCCATAGGAGGCTACACAAAAACCCATCCCTATATGATATTAAGGATCATGAGTCCACAGATGTATTTCTACTATATGCAACACAGTCAGACATCCCCCTTGTAAAAGGAGTATTCACTCCGTTTAGCTATGCAGTTCCATTATGAAAAGCATTTTGGCAGTAAAAAAATGATACATCTTGTTTACAAACTCAGTTTCCATGATCACCTAGACATGTCTTACTTGCTTGCAAGTCTTGTGTACTTTTTATTCCCTGGAATGGAAAGTAAAAGCTTTCTCCCATAACCCTCCTATTTCCAGTGATAAAGAACTTCATGGCATTTCATACTTTCCTGGTGGTTTAGCATCTGTGCTGCTTCTCAGCACCCGTGGTGGTGGCAGAGACTCTGCCTCTCTCTCGCTGCACTCTGCTTCCTTCAAAAATCAACCAAGAGAAACCACTATGTGAAACACTTTCAGAATTCAAAGGTAGTATTTTGTTTCCTGGGCTTTTGGCACAATTGTCAGAAAGATAAGGAAGTCTTGAATTTTGCCTCTGCCAAATGTTACATAAAGCAAGCTTTATATTATGATTTTAGATATGATGCCATATATTTACAAAGTGTTTTAATTCTGTTTCGTTCTCAAATAATTCTCAACTACTCCCATGTGACTTGCAAATGAAAGCCTCGTCTTAAAAAGAACAAAACACCTCACCCATCTCTGTAAAAATAGAAGGAAAGCCTGAAAGAGCTCAACAGAACTTCTATAATCCTTCCTGAAGCCTCAGAAGTATACCCTGTTTTTCTCCTAAATTTTACTGGATTACTACAAAGTAGAAGTGTACAATTCGATTAAAGGAAGTAACACTTCCAAAGTAACAATATCAAATTCTTAAAGTTTTCTGCTAGCCGTTTCTAAGGCACTTTACTTCAAATAGACTAAAAATCTTTCACAATTCTTGAAATCCCTTGCAGTTTTATGACTTCACTACCACTTTACCCATTCAGAGTAAAAGGAGCTTGAATTCAAAATATTAAAAAGATGAAAAGAAAGCCCCATAGATGAAAGAAACAAAGAAAGTTATTTTGAAGGACTAGTGTCTATTTAAGAACACAC
>WAAD01021822.1:22356-64972 GCA_013389945.1 Fregata magnificens | reverse complement strand
AGTTAAAATTAGTTGCGGGGCAACTCCACTCTCCTTTCAGCTGGACAACATGAAGAAGAAACCTCAGGAAGAGGAAGAGCCTTCCCCTTGCAATCCCTGCTGTTCCTTCTTCTGCCTTTTCCACTTGCATCTTCAGCAATAGTCCAATAGATCTTTCACCCAAGGAGACAGAGTGGGGAAATGCTGTGAGATAGTCTTTTCTTTCAAGGTTGAAGTGGAAAGATGACAGATTTTCAAAGATTTAGCAGCCCATCATCACTAGTCCCCATCTCCATCAGGCCAGATAATAACTGGAAATGAAATAAACTCCAATGAAGCCTCCACTTTCTTCTGTCTCAGAGCTGGCTGCCCGAAGGATGTTCAGACATCTCCGAGCAGAGAGCTATGAGGTCCCAGGTTTCTGGGCTCACTTTCTTCTTTACAAGGGCCATTACACCAATTTGAGTGGTTCATTTGTTTTTCTTGTCACTTAAAGGCTTATATAAAGGAGGTTATCATTACAAAAGGGGGTCACTCATGTCCTAAGTTATGTTCTGATCATTTAATCTGATGTCAACTTAATGCTTGCAAAAGTGGTTAAGACTTAAGATTTTTTTTTCCTTCCATAAATGTTGTCGCCCAGGTAGTCTAGACAAGAAAGTTAATTGTCCAGGAAGGTGGTTAGATTGGCCTAAATACACTGGTTCGTCAAATGTGAAAATGAGCTCATCTCCAGGGGATACATTTAAACCTCATGATTTCAATGTGTGTGATGATAGTTACACTTCCTGAGAAAACTATACACCACAGTCCTTTAGAAATAAAATAGCAATGTGATAAACAACCCTGTTTGTAGAGAAGGTGACTGATACGATTGAAGAGCAGGCAATACGGACATTTATAGATAATAATAATAATAATACGTTGACAAATGTGCAAAAGATTTGATAAGGTCATTTTACAGAGACCAGGTTCTCTTCCAACCTCTACTCATATTTACTCTTTGGCTTTCTTCTTATTATGAAGATAGCTTTCTTTCCATATCTGAAAACAAAGCTATGTTTGGAAAATTCATGACGGACCTTTTAGTTCAAACATTTGCTTCAGGCTTAACAGATGAAAAACTGCTCTAGTACTCTGTAGGTGGAAATGTTTATTTGGATATATACAACTGAACTAAACTAAACTAAAATAGCAATAACATTCAATAACTGTACACATTCTTGATGGTTTTTTTTTTAATCAGGAAACAGGTGAATAATTGTCATGGATGAAAACCTGACACAGAAAATAGCTATAAGCAGACAATGAAAGACCAAATAGTTAAAATTTTAAAGACTGCATTAACAGTAGTTTGAGTTGCAAAGGTATATATCTGTTCTTAAGGTAAATTATAAAATCTTTGTGACAGTACTACACATTTCAAAAACCTAAGAAAATTCATTTTGAATAGGTGTTTAAAAATAAGAACAAGACTGAACATTCATCTTTTTTTAGGTAGTTCTGCGTATGTAACAAACTCTGTCAAGATTGAATTTGGGAATTCAGTGGTGCAAAGACTGTGTCCTGTACCATTTCATATACTTTTAGTTCCAGCTGGCTCTTTAGAAACATGTGGGTCTACTATGAGTCCTATGCCCTATTTGTCAGTCCCACCCGTATGGACCAGAAATCCTGCTGCACTTGGTGCTATGGTGCAATGGACTGCTCTTTGAGCACTCAAACCAGTTCCCAGGAGTGTAGCACAAACTAAACTTTGGGAAAAATGTTTGTATTTTTTAGCCTAAAGGAAGGGATAAAACCAGTCTCTCTCCCATGAAATCTTATGACCCTGCTCCTACAAAAGCTATACATATAAGTTTTTTTCAGCTTCGAAATGATTATGTACATATATAAAATCTTTCTTATACTACAGGATTTGTGAAATTGAGAGTTAAGGAAAATGATGAAAATGATTTATACTTGTCTTCTTTGCATATTCCAGATGGGATACCGAAGCTAAACTGCCGGTTTCATATGTGATTCTAGCCAGATTCTTTCTTTTGTTTGTTTTGGCCATTGCAATATTGGTCTAGTACTAGGTGTTTCAGGATTGCAGAAGAAGGAGGTTCCCGCTGCTTTCCATGTATCCTTCTCTAAGCTTATAGAATACCTGTAAGGTTTTCAATCACTGCTTGCAGGAGTCTTACATCAGTATTAAAGTTGCATAACTCAGATCAAGCGCTTCAGAGAGAAGCAGAATAAAGAGAAAACCACACGGGACTGAGACTCACTGCTACCACTAGGTTTTGCCAGTGATTGCACAACTTAGGCTCTCTACAACCACTAGAAATGGTTCTGTGTTCAAATCCAGACTTGCATTAAGGATTTGTTCTTGTGTGTCAGTTTTATACCCACTCTTAAGCTAGTTTGAGAAAGCATATTTGCTGTGTTATTCCAGACTTAACTGGGAATGGCAGTTGTCCAATATGAGTTGCAACAGGAATTTTTACATAAAGTTTGGTTGTTTGAATAAGATGTAATCTGAAACCAGAGTTCTGCACCAAGTTTTGCTAAACTAACTCAGCTTTGCCCAGTTATGGGCTTTCCTCTTTTGTTTATTTTTAATTCTGTTTAATAATTACAATTCTGAAATCTCGTTAAAAAAAGTGCTACAAGACCTGTTCCATTTAATTTCTGAAGGAGAAAACAAGCTGCTTCATTACCCTCCTGTCTTGGGGCTTGAATACTTCCCGAGTTACGTTAAAACATTTATGAAAACATGTATGAACACAATCTTCAAGAATGAATCATACATTTTGCTTATCTTCGTATGCCAAAGGGGTTTAAAGAGGCTTCTAGCTATCTGATTTGTCCCTCCCTCAGAGCTGTTAAGTGCCTGCTGCCTAAACATCCCTCACAACCAACCAGTCTCATCCTCTCCATTTGCTCTGCTGTTCTTCCAATATTTTCACCTAAAAGAAGTAGGACATCCTCACCATGATCGTACTCGAGAGGGAAGCATGGAGGACTCCAAATCAGGCCTGCAGGCTGGCTGGAAGGCAGATAGCTGCCTGCCTGAAGCCTCACAGAAAGAAAAACTGTATCTGCAGCCTGGAGAGCTCTCCCTGCTGTGCCAGGGCTTCTCAGCCATCCCAGAAGACAGTAATGTGACATTTCTATCATCAGCTCTACCCTGTCTGCACATAAGGCATGTTAAAGATGAATCCCTAGCCTTAGCTTCATATTTTACAGATTTCATTGGTTTGTTTTAGTCATAATCTTAAACATTGCATATTTGAATTTAATAGAACTTGCTCGCAATTCTATTTCATTCCTAAATAATTCCTTTAATATAATGTTGGGTTATTAAGTTAATAGGCTGCTTCCTCACAGCTAGTGCCAATTGTCGAAAAAGGACTGGCTGAAGCCCAAGGGGCTCTCACATGTGATGTGCAGTTGATTGTGTGATTCAGTTTAGCAGTGAGAGACAACAAGGCAAGTGTTAGTGAGAGATAACATATGCTTTGTGAGTGTTGTCAGAAAGAAGGTGAAGCCCTGTGCTTTCAACATGTTGTGTGTGTTATCACGGATTAACACAAGCCTTGATATATCTTACAGGGATTAAAAAGCATGTAAATAAAAAAGCATCCATTTATTAGTGGATAATTCACTAATGAAAAGCTGAGGAACTGAAACTTCTTCAGGAAGTGTTTTCCCTTGAGCTGCGGGACAAACTGAGAAACATTTAGGCTTCACATTTTTATATCAATCATGTGTGTATATTGTTTTCTATATGCTTCAAATTTTTATGCTGCTGCATTTATGGATTAATACTCAGATGTTAAGAATTCTACTTTCAAGCTACAATACAGAATAAATATTATATTCTACCTAATGAATTTTAAGTTATTTTTAAATAGTTTGTATAATAGCAGCTGAGTTATTTTTTAGTGAGCTTGGATGAGAAAAAAAACCCAGTCTTTAGCTATCCAAATATTTATCCTTAAGCCTTCTGCAGCTCAAAAAAAAAGCAAATTCTGAAGGTGAATAACTGTAACTGTCCTTAACTTTCATCTACTTACATA
Organism: Fregata magnificens; assembly: GCA_013389945.1. Lineage (NCBI taxonomy): Eukaryota > Metazoa > Chordata > Aves > Suliformes > Fregatidae > Fregata > Fregata magnificens. The sequence continues at coordinate 60,926 of WAAD01021822.1, read as the reverse complement.
AGCATGCTTCTACTCTGAAGACAAAAGCTTGGTAAAGATGATGAAAAGCCAAGACATTATTCTAATGTTCACCTATTGATTTATGGTATCCCAGTTAAGCATTTGTGTAATCCTTTCCTATACCTAAATTAATGTATTATTTTACATACTTTACACATATGGAATCAAGATTACCCACAGAAAGCATCTTTTTTCCCCTACCTTTAAACCCCCAGTCTCAGCATGTTCTCACAAAAGCACTGTTGTATTTTTAATATTCTCGGAGAGCAAAGTATGTGAGAGATCATGCAATGAGGATGTGTACAGGGAAACAGCTCCCGTTAAATCCCTGGGCCAAGCTCAGCAGCTTAGCATGAGCTGGTCAAAAACAGGAGTTAGTGACAAAGTCCCAAAGACGGATCACAAATATATTCTTTGTGAAATACCACAATCATTGAAAACATGAAATATAACAGGAAGGAAAAAAACATGGTTGTGAACTCAAGTCATAAGCCAACAGTGTTGGAAAAGTAAGATGAAGAGCTATTTGAACTAAATTTCTGTCCTGCAATAATCACATTGTCTAGCCACACCATTCCCATGGCATTCCGGGTTCATTTTAGACCTGGCTGAAAAAGCAGCTTACCTCACAGACTTGAGTAAAAATTGCAATTGTCCACATCAGAGAGACATTCCACCAAATCCTAAATTAAAGCAACTTATAGTATTTCACCATTTCAAACTATTTTCATCTAAACTTGTTTTACCAATAAGCTATTGGGAAATTAAGCCTATGATGGACACCCACCACGATGTATACACATCCATTAGTCTAACAGCTGGCGCAGAGAACAAAGAGCAAATGTATATTGACCTATTTTCTACTGGCAATATATTAACGAAGCCAAACAGCTGTGGTTGTTTATAACACTAGAATATGCAAATTAACTTTCCTCATGCCTACAAATGCGCTTGATATTTTACCTAATGCCCAGAACATGCATTTTTAAAACTCCATACCTGGTGCTCAATGCCAAACTTCAGTAATACACACTGCAGCCTTAGGTTTCCTGAGTGAGGGAAGCAGGACTGCTTTTTATGCTTTCCAGGTACATGCAAATAGAGCTTTTCTTTTATAAGAACCAACTAAACCCACTGCACTTCTTCCTCAGTTTGCACATTTGGAGATACAGTGTCTCCTGCACACAGAAATCTGTTATGAGGAGGAAACACAAGTGACTCAGGTTCCAGGCGAGCTGCCGCTCCACTGTGCTCAAGCTCCTGTGCTTCTGAATTATGGCCTAGCACAGCAGTTCTTCTAACTTACAACTCCTTGTCCTGCCTTTTAAGTCTTGAAATCACAGAAGCATTGAAGACCCTCCCATTTTATTCCAATTCACAGTTTTTATGCTGTTGTGAATCAGGTCCTAAACACTGCATAACAGCTCAGAAGTATCACAAAAATCAGATCTCCCTCACCCCTTTATCATCATCACTCAACAGGAGTTGAGTAGAAAAATCTAGTTGCCATCGGAGCTATGAATCCTGAGAGGCTGTCTGACATCAGATGATGTCTTCTTCATGTTTTGACGCAATCAGGCTTGAAAACAAGGCCTTTACCTGAAGTTTCTCCCTGGAAACATAAATCTGTTTTATGGATTCTGAGTGTTCAAAGTTCCAGAAGTTACAGTTTGGTCATCAAATGGGTGTCCTATTCTTAAGGGTAGAACAGTTTACAGAAATAGTGCATTTAATCATTCTAACCACTGCTCAAGACCTTAATGGCAATGTATTTCATAACTGTCTACACAGAACCACAAATTTATCTTGAAACACCTATTCAGTTATTTTACATACAGTATTGTATTGGAAATTCTCCTACTTACAGAACATCCAAACAATGAAGGAATTTCTGGGCAACTGGGTTTTTTCTACAAGTTTTAAAAAGTAATCAAAGATCTCCAAAGCAACCATATATGCCCAAGAATATCTGTCTCAATTTTTCTCTATTTAAGCAGTTATTTGGAACTGCTGCACTATGGCAGACAGATTAGTGTTACTTATAGCACCTAATATGATGCAGCAATTAGTACATTTGAAAGAATTCATTCCCCCCCCCAAAAAAAAATTCAAAATGACATTGCAAAGTTAGTCCGTTGACAGCACCTTTTCGTTCAGTAAACCATGTAGTATATCCTACAACCCGTACTTAGATTTAAGTTGACAAAATCTCATCATCTGTCAAAGTTGCACTTAATTGTTTTCTTGGAGTCTTTCACAGGTCTGAATCTGCATGGTTTTGTTCATTGCATAACGTTTTTACATGCAAGCAGTGGATACACAATTGCGTATATAATATGATACTACATAAATTTTATTTTTTATACCTTTTTGGCTGGAGCAACTATACAACATGCACACAATGAAAAGAAAAAGAAGCAGTATCTAGGAAGCATGGAAGTGTCCAATGAGTTTTTGTAGCATTCAGATCCCAAGGTTCTTCCAGTTTTATCCATATTAACGAAGTTCTTAAAGTAACAAATTCAAATGAATGTGCTTCAGCCTGCTATCCTTAGAGCCATACATGTACTTTTCACACTGTTAAGAAATCTCACTGCAGTGATTGCTTTTGATCCTTTCTCCTTGTTCGTTCCAATAGCACCATTTTTTCTTTCCTTCTTTCTTTTCTTCCCCAAAAGGGAGCTCAAGAACTCTCTGATCTGTAATTGCACAATGTTCAAGACAACTGCATTTCTTTTATACAGGTAAAGTTTTTACAATGACCTCTGTGACTGTGACATAATGGGATCATCTTCCCAGGTAATAATTTGTGGTGAATGGGATGGGTGAAGATATGGAGAATATTTTTTTCCTTACAAAAGGATATAGGTGCAGAACAACTCCCCACAGAGAATTTCCAAAAAGAACCACGAAAAGCAAAATAATGTGCACTACTGAAATTGTTTGAAAATAGGAAAGCATATAGATCACCTGAAAGGTATATTGAAAATGGATGAAGAAATACTGTAGAGGGGGAACAAGCTACACCTCTGCTCCTTCTCTTGCAAGTCAGCCTTTTAAATATCCTAGTGATTTTAGAAAAGACGACAAGCCCAAAGGTCTAATAGATTAACTCCACTGTGACTTAAATGATGCAGAAACAGACAACAAAGAAAATAAAACAGATTTATGCTAGGCTACTTCGATGGATGACCTCTGAACAGCTCGTGTTATAGCCTTCTCCTCCTCAGTATCTGGCAAGCAATTTCAGTGGAGAAGTACTGTAATAAGATTTTTTCTCCCACACACCAATTATTATTAAACAGAAACAATTCCGTGGGAGAAAGCATGGGCAAATAAGTCACAATGCACTTATATTTACTCTTAGATGTAGGTGTTTTGGCAATGCATGCATATAACAGCCTACAAAGTGTTTTGCTGTGTAACTAAAAAAACCCGAAGTTTCTGAAAAGATGAGAAAAGAATTTTTATCATCGTCATCGCCATTTCAGACATTTATATATATATCTGTCCTTGAAACTCCTCTAAGACTTAAGTAATCAGCAGCTTCATTTTATAGATACTGAATGAGATAAACAGTGTGACCTTGGCAAAACAGAAGCCCTATATGTGGCACAGCCTGTAAATGGATCTCAAAATCACCTACAACTTCAGTCTATCATCATCTTAGTCACTGGACCTACATTTTCTCTCCTACTAAACTTACTTCTCCCTTACCCAAAGGCAATTCAAAATATCCACATTAGCATATAGGCAGGATATTACTCTCTCTCTTAGCGCTGAGAAGTTGTGACTATGCCTATACTAGGAAAGAAAATTCGCCAGGGTCTATTCTCTTGCATTGAGGCCCCTGCACTGCACAGCTGGTGTCTACACACCTGAAATACCTTACTCTTCAAAATACTTTGGTGGCATCCAGCTGCTTGTTGGGAATGCTAGGTGGCCTGTGCCTATGACCATGCTAATGATTAAACAGTATGGGAAAACATATGCTACCTATATATATACATATATACCACGTAGCCCCCTTTAGCTTGTTGATATTGATGCTGCCTGTGACACACATCCAGACAGATGTGCACAGTAGAGCCTGGTGACCACTCACCATTAATATTGTTAATGATACACCATATTTTGACAGATAATTGATTCTACTTAGGCCTATAGGGTTGCATAATTACTTCAGCAGATCAAATTATGTTAACTTGGTTGACTCAACCTGCCATAAGTGACATTGCTAAAAAAGGCAAAACAAAAGAAAAAGATAAAAAGGCAACAAAACAAACATAAACAGCTTTGAAGTGCTTAATGATATCTTAGCCATTTAGATTGTAATTGAGGAAAACTCCCTGCTGTCCTTGTGGCAGAGATGAATTATTAATTCCGTATATATGCATCTCAGCCACTACAAGGAGTCAGATCACTTGATAATGTCAGAGCAAACTTGCTCCAAAATACCTGAAGAATACATGTGCCTTTTTAACTCCACGTATCCTGGATAATTTAACTGGGCCAACATATACTTATGGTATTCTTTCCTCATCATCATGTCAGAATTGTTGTCCTCAGGGATTATTTAGTCAGTCACTGGGAACACATTTGACTGTTTCCTAAACAGAACACCAGTAACTCTTTCCCTTAAGCAAGACACCTGTAGACACCAGTCATGAATAAGATTTTTCACTTTTATAGGAGTTAATGGAACAGAGCTCAGTCTTTTTCTAGATATTTGCATTTTGCAGAGAATATGATTCCTGCTGAAAAAATCTTAAAGGGATTTTTACAAGTGGTATTTCTGGGCTCACTTAGGTAAACTATGAGTTTATAGGTTTTCATAGTTATCATACATGTAAAGCATTCAGTGTCAAATGGTGGCTGATATGGAATGGTTCTGAATAATATGCGAGAACCTCATTGCTGAACAGCAACTGAAAGGAGAAATTTTTCCAAGAGCCCCTTTTCTTTCATTTGATAACATATTTCCACTCATTCAATAGATTTTAAAAAATCTGCTAGGCTCTTAGTTTCAGTGATACCTTGGGACAGTAAGCTCCATAAATCTCATATGTTGGATGATTAGTTCCTCTCCTCAGTTTTAAAATGTATTGCCTTTCAATTTCCATTATTATTTCCTTGTTCTTATGTGATAAGTAGTAAATAGGAGTCACCATTTATCTTGTCAGCATAGTCCATTATTTTGCATCTCATATGCCTTCTACTTGTCTCCTCTCTCAAAATATGGTAACTGTTTAGTTCAATCTCTCTTCCCACAAAGCTATCTCTGTGTCATTTACCATTCTGGCACCTTCCATGAAATCCGCTCTACTTCTGCTAAGTCTTTCTTGATAAAGTCTCTTTTCATCTTTAATTTACATGATAATATAAGAAATGATTTATGTAAAAGCATTATAAGACCTTAGTTAACACTTAGGTGAAAGGCCTGTATTTATCTCAAAGCTGGCATTTTGCAAGAACAATCATACCATTCCTTCCTAATTACATTATCTTGTACATCCAACTTATTCAAGATACTTAATATTAACAGATGCAATAAACTCATGGTACTGTATTAAATCACTGCCCATCAGCAAGCTAATACCCCATGCAGCATCAATCCCTCACTGGCAAACTAAAAGCAAAATGAACAGCTTCGTTTCTAGATAATTATCTTCTTCCCAGCCATGTTTATTCTATGGCCCTCCAATGTAATAACTGCAATTGCATTATTTTGCCAAAGCATGATAACAGTTTTAGTCCAGACCATAAATGAACACGTACTAAGACATCAGATCTAAATCAGCCCCATCTGCTATTATATTCAGAACCTGAGCTCATATTCAGCTTTTGCACTGGACCCTCCCACTGAAATGGATGTGCCCACATTCTTGTACCTGAGTCAAGGGAGAAATTTAATAATGCCCTCTTCAGCTCCCAGAGTTTTCATGTTTTTTTCCTATTCTTCCAAAAATCACAGACCCATAGTAATTTACAAGGGCAGGTGTCTGTTTATGCAGGCCAGATGCTAGATTTATTTTTTTCCCTCAAACGAAAGCATCCAAGTGCCAGCTAAATATAAGACCCATTTGGCAACTTCATCCAATAATCCACATGAGGTCAACCGGAGTTTAACCTCAGGTATGCTAGGATAGCGTTTTTGAAACAACTATATGCAACACCACAGGGCATTGTGCTGTAGAGAATACAGATTAAAACAGCTGAAAGCTAATTTGGCACATTATATTGAGATGCTACTTATACCTGCAGGAACTCTTACTTGATGACAATATTCTTCATTCACCATTATACTTCTCATTCAGCTAACCTGGCCCAATATAGGGTTAGCCAGTTCCGGTTAAATCTGAGAGTTTTTCGTTGTAAAGAAATGCCATTTCAGGTACTAATGTGGGAAGGGAATAATGCATCAGTTTCAACAAAGCATTCAAGATACTAATCAAGATGAAGCATTTCAAGTAATTTTCGAAGCCAACTTTTTTATTTCTAAAGAAGTTTCTTTTCACAATTTGTAGTTTAAGGAATAGGAAAACTAAAGCTGAAATACTATTTTTTAAATTGACATGACTCCTGCTTTCAATGTTTTCATTCCAGGGGAATTTTTAAGCCTGTATATACACACACACATGCGCGCGTGCAGACTTATATAAATATTTCATTCTAATTCAGTGTGTTAATAATAATTTTTTTAATGTGGAATTTTCCGTTCAACACATTTTGAGTACTCGTGCAAATTTATTGAAACTAAATATTGTATTATACTGGGATTTAGTTACTTTACACTATGCAAGTTAGCTCAAATTTTATTATATGGGAATTTCTTACAGTAACTACTAATATACACTTCTACTCTGCTTAAGAATCCATATGATCACAAAAGACAGCTTTCAAAGGCTGTACACCATTCAGAGTGACTTTTGTGAATACTTATAAACTCATGTATCTAGTCACCTTTCTTTATGTAAGAAAACTTACTAGTCAAAGCATGTTAATTATTTTAGATAACCTCTTCAACAAATATTTGCAAATACAGGTATAGCTGCTGTTTATTGTTAAGCTTTGGCTTTGACATGGCAAAACACTATGAAAAGGACATGGACACATATCCACATGGACAACTTGAAAGGTGGACAGCTGTTGCATCTCAGTAAAGAGAAAGGATGTGAATAGAGGTATATTTCTTGTTAGGTTTTTAAATTGCTGAGTAAGTCAGTATTAAGAATCTTCTAAATATGCAGGTGTTATTAAATAAAACTCCACCTAAGGAATCTGTACAATGAATGTTTCAACCATTTTCTCTCTATACTCTCATACCTACATTTTTTAAAATAGCCTAACTTCGTTTATACTGTGCAGTAAAATGTAAAGCACATCTTCTCTTCACTGTGGCTTTTTCAACTGCAAGTATTATTATTTGTCATCAGCTTCAAATGACAAATTAAAAACCAGTAAAACTGGAGTTCATGTCATTGACTGCCATGTATATAAAACCCTTTTTTTGTTGTAGGCTTCCACAGAAGATTCCTTGCTGGTATAGAGCAAGTTCTACTTTTAAGTCTATTTTATGTTCTGGATAACATGGTCTCAGCTACCCTGAGAGGGGGAATGGAAACCTCTCTTCACTTGCAGCGCTACGGGCCATCTACCAAATCTGCACAATTTCCTCCAATTAGACTGGTTCCGAGTGTCTGATTGGCAAACATTTATTCCCCAAGAAAAGTATCACATGCCAAAAACTGAATAGGGATTAGTCAACATGACTTCATTGCCAATATTTAGTAACTGTCTTCCAAACTTGCAAAGTTCAACTTGGGCTCCTGTAGCAACTCTCCTTAGTACAGCCCCTTAGTACAGCAGAGTATCTATCTATCTACATGCCCTTCCTACATCCATCAGCAGAGCTTACATTGTGAATATGTATTATGCCAGCTTTAGATCTCTATAATTAGGTTTTTTATTTATTCCCTTCTCCCTTCCCTTGTATATGTTCTTTTTTCACCCTGGACACTACAAAGAATTTGGTGTTTACCTAACTCGTTCTACTACAAGTAGTCCTTTGAAATCAATTCCGTAATTATGCAGGTTGCATCTTTTTTAAGATCATAGGCTTCAGTTAAATGTTTGAAGGCAAGCACAGTATGTTACTGTGCACTCGAGAGCACATCACAAATAGGTTGTGATTTCCACTGAGGCCTGTACATGCTAATGCTATATAATCATAGGCTCTGTCTAGAAAATCAGTTTTTAGACATAATGTAAGCTGTAATTATCACAGGTATGCTCATGACCATGCACTTCAAGGCGTCTAGAAATGTAAGTAAAAAAAGGCAGCTAAAAGAAGAGAAGATGAATGACAGACAGGCAAGAGAGTTGAGTATAGGTTGAGAGCAAATAAAAATTCTCAAGCGTGCTTCCACTAATGCAGAAATAACTAGAAGGATTTGGGAAAACTATTTTCTGCCCTATAAAGAAAAAGAAAAAGAAAAAAAAAATTTCCACCTTAATTAATATGGGGCATATTAAAAACTAGTTTTTGAAAAGTTAAAATGAGAACCTGCAGGAAAAATCACTTAGGGGTTTCAGAAGTGAAATTTGTTCCCTGCACTCTGGCTGCTTGGGACACAGCTGGCTTCTGGGATGGGCCTTTCGAATACTCCACTTGTCAGTGGGTGGGAAGGCAGGGAAGTGTGGCAGCTTGGCTATCCCGTGCAGCTACCAGCCAGAACAAGGCTGTTGGAAAGCCAGCAAAGCAGGCTTCCTTGTTTCATTTAAGAGTTTCTCTTCATTGGAAAATTACTTAACACTAGTAAATGCCACATTCTGGGTCAGAAAACATGTTTAGTGAAATTCAGACCCCATAAAAGGCAAGGAAATTCTGCAGGGATTTCACATCTCTTCCCCATACAACTGTGGTGTTTATACAGCTTATGTTATAGCTGCTCCTGGTTAGCTGGAAGCACTCATGGCTACCTGTTAAAATAAACCAGGTGTTTACTTTCCATGCACTGCGTGCTTTTCAGCTTGCACGAAAGATTGTCACTTTCAAAGGGTATTTCAAATGTACGGGAGAACACCTGTTAAAGACATATTTAAAAACTATATACATAAATCCTATAAAAATAGCTACTGAAAGGATACTGCTACTTGGCTGATTTCCCACTCGTTATACTAGGCATTTTCTGCATTAGTTTTACACATTATGTAGACAGTTTATCATCATCATTCTGAGACATTTAGCCCGTTTTCTGTGATGTTTTTGAAAGATGTTCAATTCCCAAGAGTAGGATGATTAATTAATGAAAAATGATGCAAAACATTGCATTCCAGGGTATTTCATAGATCTAAATTGAAGCTGTATCTACAAGTTTGACTCCCTGATACCTGAGCTCCATGCTAATAAACAACATTTACTTCTACTGTCTGGCTCTACTATATTACCTCCTCCTGTTCTGCTAATTAGACATAAATCTATTAAAACAAACCTGTTTCTTTACATAGTTAATCATGTTTAAAGGAAGAAGATAATTTGTTTAAGATTAATATGCGGTTTTTCTTTCCATTTTAGCTGTTTTTCCAGATGATATAAACTTTTATCTTACTGCAATTTACAACTGTGTGTCAAAAGAAGATGTTTTCCTGAAAGCTTCCTTTTAATTTCTAAGTGGCAAATAGAAAGATAGGGAGATTGAGACCCTAATTCTCAGTGCAATATTTGAAGTTATTCCTATTAGGTTGCACTCGGCATCCTGATCGTCTGTTTTTATCTTATAATAAAGTTGATGGAAGGATGGAGAAATCATGTGTTATTCTATACCTGTATTGGAAATCAAAGGACAGCAGATTCTTCCCCTCTTTTGTTTCAATATCCACAACCACAATCTCTCTTATTTTGAGGTCCACCTTCACATTGCCTAGTGCTGACCTGATTAAAGGGGGCTATATTTTTTGTTTATTTTGATCTGGTCATCTTATCTCTGACTTGATCAAATATTTTCAGTCCTATCCTCCTTCTGCCTGAACATTTTGATGATTGCAGACCTCATTTCCTGCCAGAAAGCATACAAACTTTTCTCCTTTGCTGGTCTATTTACACTATACACAATAGGATTTACTGTGGCAGGCTGAGCATATCTGTGGTAATCAGCTGGCTTTGCCTTAACTGAAGAAATAGAAAACAGCTCTCCAACCAGCTGCTGCAGTACACATAGCACCTGTCTGAAAATCCCATAGGTTCAGAAAACGGTAGCAAGTACACTGATATATATTCTATAAACATCCTAATTGTGCATTCAATGGATGTATGCCTGCGTGTGTTAATGGCCATCTATCAATGAGCTGTTCCACAGCTTGCTTCCAAATTTCATCCCTACTCAAGCATCACTAAGAACCTGGGCTATTTCCCTGCAACACTGCACAGAGGTACCAAGAGCACTCATATGCTGCTACATTACATGATGCACAGAAGACTCAGTATGGAAGCTGATGGCACAGTTAAATCAGCATTTCTGCTTTTCCCACAGTGGTGAGATGATTTGAGTTACAATAGTTTTTGGAGGGTTTTTTTTTCATTTCTTTGCTTTTTTAATTTTTTTTTTTTTTTTTAAAACCAGGGTTCTGAATAAATTTCCATCTTTTTTGGTGTGCTTCCAGTATCTAGAGATCAGAGTAGCATATATCTAGGTCACATGCAGGACGCAACAAAGCGCCCTCCTCATGAACATTACTAGCATCTATTAGGGGATACGTAGCTTGTCATGGGACAGGAATAATTTGATAGTGATGAAAAGAGGGAAAGAATCCAGGCAAAGTATGTATGATTTTTCATGGCCTGATCTTTACTGTACAGAGTAAATGGTAGAGTGTAATTGCATGACACTGTACACATCAACTCTAAGGGATTCCAGTGGCATAGAAATTATTAATAAATCTTTCATATTGTTGGAGAATTTTTCAGTATTTCACACATGCTAACAAAAACTAGTCTCCTTAAATTAATTTGAAATAAATAGTTACTATATGCAACTTAAAGATGAGAAACTGGGACATGTAAGTCACAGTCTCCTGTTGTTCAGGGTCGTAAAATAACTTGATCCTTTTTTCCCCTGTCTTGCACTTTGAACAAGAAAGATTTCCTTATATATCATCTGGTCTAAAAGTAAAAGCTAAGTAATTAGGGGAAGAGCCTTGGTTTTACTTTCTTTTTTTTTTAATGGGTTGATGGGAAGACAAATTTGCCAAAACAAGTCAAGGAAAACAAAAACCACAAATATTACTTACTTTTCCCACTAACACAAGGAAAAGCTTGTGAGGTACTGATAGCTACTGGTTAATTGACTATAACTTACTGTTGAATCAAATGTGCAATAGTCCTGCTGTCCAGAACATCTTGCCAGCTAACATAGGTAAAACTGTACAACTCCCAGCAGCAGGTGTTTAATAAAAAATCAGATGATCTCTGTTCTGCCAGGTTCTGGGATGTCAGGCTCTTCAACCTCTAGCCCCAAAGGTATCGCTGCAACAATTTTCATTACTCGTAATTTACTGGAGCTCAAGTGAAACATAGCCACTTGGACTGTTAGTTCAATAAAAATAAAAGACAAGCTCATTTACAAAACTAAGGTAAGGGAGAATTTCTGCTTAGGAGAAATCCCCCTACCTAAACTCTGTGATTCCAGATCTCCATTCAAGGGAATTCTAAATGCATTTTCCTGCAGGGATGATGGATCCAGACATTCCAGGTAGCAAAGATTTTAGGTTACCTTTCTTTGTTGGCAATTACCACATCCATTTTTAGTCATTAATCCTGAAAATGTTACACTTATTAGCATTTCATTCAATGCCTGTGGAAGAGCCTTCTGTGATTTACTGAGCTATTTCAAAAGCTTACAGTAGAGTTGGGTGGGCTATTTGTACAGGTATTTGTAAAAAATTGGGACAGTCAAAATTATTAGTGATTTTAGGCCAAATTGAACAAACAGTTTTGTCATCATAAATGAAAAAAATCCCTCTAAAACTCCACAACATTTCCATTTTGGACTGATTCAACATTTATAGAAAGTTATTCTGCATATCTTTGCAAAGATGACTTTATACTGCTGACCTGAAGCAGACAAGGAACTTATGTCTTCTTAAATCCCTGTGAGTCAGGGTATTTTGGGGGATGGAGTAAAAGGAGGGAGAGGAATGAAAAGTTGATTTTCTTTTTTTTTTTAGTCTTGCAATTTAAATCACTCAAAATTTGGAGAAAACAATCCCATTCCTCCTTAAAGAAATACTTAATTATTTTTTTAAAATGCAACAACTTCAGCAGGACAGTTTCTAAGAAATTCATACGTTCATGCTCTGTAGAAGACTCATTTCTCTCCCAAGATATATTGGGGCAGAGTCTTAAGCTTGTTCCTAAAGTAGGCAGAGATGGATTTTAATTCTGTTTCCTACATCCCAGTTGAATATTCAAATCACTGGGCAAAGGACATGAAGGGAATACAATCTCCTTTTCTCCTATTTTGTGAAGGGCATCCATTCTCAAAAGTATTGTTCAGCTGAACTAAAAATAACAGTAAGCAGTTAGTCATATAGCACTAGTTGGGAGTATTTGCTCTTTAGTGGGGACAATAGACCTGGTTTTGATTTTTCTGTAGGTTCACGCAGGTCTCAGATTTCCAGGTAAAATTTTTCTATTGAACTATTCCAGATTAACACGTATGCGGGGAACACTCAGTCCTTGTATCCCTGTTTCTTCTCTTAAAGAGGGAAGCATGATGTAGATGGTAAACAGAGGATGGGGGGCAACAAAGGAACACATGTTCTTGTTGACATGTTAGTATTGGGAAGTGCCATCAGGCAAAAAACAAATAAAAAATTACTGTAAACAAAAGGCTATTTAGAGTTGGTTTATTATCTGTACTAACTTTTATGGCATTTGACACCTAGAGGCTTCAAAATGCAAAGAAAGGTAAATATCAGCATGGACTAATTTCAGCATGTTGTGGTCCCCTGTTAGGCTCACTCAGTGCATAGGATAAAAATGAATAGGACAGAAGATGTTGGTGATGCCTGATATTCTCCCACATGCAATTAAATCATGTCTTTGTGAAAGCTATTACAAGAATGTACATAGATAATTTATATAAGGATGGATTTAATTAGATTTTAACATCTTTTAATGAAGTCTAGCAACTAGAAGGATGGGGTAAAAGCTAATCCCCTGTGAAGCACACAGTTTTAGGAGCACTCTCCAATTACTGCACAAACTTAATTAAGTAAGTTCCTACCCAAACTGGTCTCTCTAGCTTGATACTCCATTTTCAAAATATGTTATATTGTATTATTTAAAGAATTATAGGAATTATAAATCAATTCTCTGTACAGAAGCATTTAGAAAACAGCTGCATTTTGCCATTCTTAAAAGCTCCAGAAAATACATAAAAGAGATAAACCAAATTTTATTTATTAACTATTCCATCTATTAATGAAACAGCATTGCTTGATCAATCACACTGCAGTTCAGATCTTCTAAGTCGCATTATGGAGGGGAGGCGAGGTGAGGCGAGGCGAGGCGAGGCGAGGAGCTCTGAAAGTTTTACCGGGGCAAGGGGATGTGATGGCGATAGCAGCAATGGGCTATTTTTACAGTTTGGAAGAGTCGTTGTTTGCCTGGCTGTGCTTTGGGCACAGATCCAAATGTTCTAGGTCTGAAAATGACCAACCTTTCCACCACACCAATGTCCTTTTCTTTCAAAGCCTGTCTTATTTCCATGGCAGTCTGTTGGCACCATCCATCCCAACCTACTGCTCTGGTTACACTTTGGCTTTCCTCCAGCCTGTGGCTGCCAAAATCATCCCCCCTCATGCTCCCCAGGTTTGTATCCAGCGAGATCAAGTCCCTGGTCCTCCTCGCTGCATGGCCTCATGGATATTAGCTCTGGCGCAGAGAGGGAACAGCTAATAGTGGTGGTCTCTGGGCTGCAGGGTTGGTTTCTGCCCTGGCCTGAGGGAAGAGTAACAGCACGAGGTTTGTCCTTGGGAGCCAAGTGGCAGAAGAGGCGTCAGGGATGCCCAGCAGCTGTGCCCAGTGCATGGCCACCAACGGCAGGGACAACCGTCTGGGCCTCCTGGGCACAGGGACTGCCTTGGGGCCAGCACCCCAAAGGCCTTCCTCCAAAGGATGCTGGGCAGAAGGGCTGCGGTGGGCAGGTCTGTGCATGTGGGGCCCCATCACCCCCACGTCACAGTGCCACCACCCGGCAACGCAGCAGTCACAATGCTTCAGGGCAGGATAAAAGGGAGCATCGTCCCATGTCCTGTTGCCAGAGGCAGCCCAAAGACATCTGAGAGGAAGTCCTTGAGGAGCCGGTGGAATTACTTGGAGGGGGCTGGGGGAGGAATACTGGATGAGGCTCCTGGTGGTTCTCCACTGCAAGGCCAGCTCCTGGCGGGGCCACGTTTAAGCTCATCTGATGGATGGGAATCCTGCTTCAGCATTCAGGGAACAGACGTCAGCTCCTCAGGAGATGAGAAGAACCACCAACCCCTGGAGGTGCCCAAGGCTATCAGAACTTTTCAGCTGGATAGCATTGGCAACACCAAGGCAATGCCTTCTTGAGGAGCACTGCACAGCTTACCATCCTCATCCCCTGCAGAGCCAGGGGCAGCAGCTGTAAGACAAGGGATGCACAGATGTTGCAAGGGGTCCCAGTGTTTTGGAGCACCCACTGGTGACCTGCCAGGCATGGGAAGGATTCTTGCTCCCCAAGATCGATCAGGGCAGGGGCATTTGGCCACTCTCAGAAGCCCCTGAGATGGCTCCAGGTTGAGGGAGAATAGGGCTTGGGCATCTCCTGGGAGGCATGACCAGCCTGTGGGATGAGGAGGCAGGTCTTGCTCACATGCTCAGGGAATAGCCGATCGCCAGCTCTGGGGTCAGGAAGGAATTTTCCCCCGGGGCAGATTGGCACTGGTCCCCGGGGGTTTTTTGCCTTCCTCTGCAGCACTGAGCATGACCACTTGTCAGGGCTCCTCTCGTCCCTTTTGGCTAGGTTACTGCCTGCTGCTCATGCACCACGAAGATGGCCTCTCGTGCCCTGCAGCTGGGGGAGGAAGGCTTTTTTTCCCCCATGGTGGCCTAGCAAGTATCCCTGGGGTTTTTTTGCCTTCCTCTGCAGCACTGAGCGTAGCCCCTTGCCAGGGCTCCTTTGGGCCATTTTGGCGATGTGCCTGCTGCTCATGCTCCATAATGGTGGCCCTCGTGCCCTGCATCCGGGGGGAGGAAGCTTTCTAGACTCCCAGGGCAGGACCCCAGAGTGGCCCCTGGGGGTTGCTGCTTTTCCTCTGTAGCATTGAGCACAGCCCCTTGTCAGGGCTCCTCTGGGCCCTTTCGTCCCGGTTCTTGCCTGCTGCTCTTGCACCTCCAAGGTGCCGCTCATGCCCTGGCTCCCTCTGGCTCTCTTGCCCATTGCAATTTTGGAGTGGGAGTGAGCCCTACTCTTCCCTTGGCTCCATTTCCCCAGGGGTTCTTATTTGTGCAAAACAGCCTGTGCTTGGAAGGGCTCCAGGCTTGCTGCCCCATCAGGAGCTGCCACTTTCCAGCTCTCTCTGCATGCAACACGTGCTGGGCAGGCACGAGAACGCTTTTTATGCATCACTGGCCAAGAAGCACAGTGGTGGAGCAGGTTTTGGAAGGCAAAAAGTGTGCTTGTCATCAATATGTGTCATACTTTGGAAAACACCCCATGGTATCACACACCCTCTCTTCTTTTTTGTGTGGTCAGTACCAATCCTCATTCTTCAAGTTCTCACTGTTCAGAAAACAGGGATAACTTGTCCTGTATTCCTGCTGCTGCTTTCTGTGGCTCTGTGGCTTTCCTTTGCCAGGCTGCAAGGGATGTTTTTTTCAAGCTAAACTGAAGAATGCATCAGCCTGCTCCTGGCTACACATGCACATAGTGTTAATGCTTGTGTGCATCGGCTCTGAAAAGGATTCACAAAACTAAAATAAAATCCTGTTTCCACTTGTAACCTTTGTGATTGGTGTCCTTGAAACTGTTTTTGGAGCTGAAAAACCCCTGGCATTGCACGCAAATCACAGGCTCATTATTATTCAACTCATTGTGAGTGCAGGGAATAGAATAGAATAGAATAGAATATTTCAGCTGGAAGGGATCTAGTCCAACTGCCTGACCACCTCAGGGCTGACCAAAAGTTAAAGTATGTTTATTAAGGCATTGTCCAAATGCCTCTTAAACTCTGACAGGCTTGGAGCATTGACCACCTCTCCAGGAAGCCTGTTGCAGACTTTGACCACTCTCTCCGTAAAGAAATGTTTCCTCATGTCAAGTCCGAACCTCCCCTGACAGATGCAGCTTGGAGCCATTCCCACACGTCCTGGCACTGGGTACCAGGGAGAAGAGATCAGCACCTCGCTCCACTTCCTCTCCTCAGGAGGCTGCAGAGAGCAATGAGGTTGCTCTTCAGCCTCCTTCTCGCCAAACTGGACAAGCCCAGAGTCCTCCCGCAGCTGCTCCTCATAGGACATGCCTTCCAGCCCCTTCCCAGCTTTGGTGCCCTTCTTGGGATGCATTCAAGTACCTTAACATCCTTTTTAAATGGTGGGGCCCAGAACCACACACAATACTCAAGATGAGGCCGCACCAACGCTGAATACAGCAGGATAATCACCTCTTTTGACCGGCTGGTTATTCTGTGTTTGATGCACCCCAGGGTGTGGTTTGCCCTCTTGGCTGCCAGGCCACACTGCTGACTCCTGTTGAGCCTCCTGTCAACCAGCATCCCCAGACCCCTTTCTGCAGGGTTGTTTTCCAGCCACTCCTCTCCCAATTTAGACTTGTGCCTGGCGTCACTCCGTCCCAGGTGCGGAATCCGGCATTTGTTCATGGTCAGTTTCATGCCATTGATGATTGCCCAATACTCCCATCTATCCAGATCCCTCTGCAAGAACCAATAAAATATTATTCTCTTTTATCAGGGTCCTATCTAGAGAACTTTATCGTAGGTATAATCTTAATCATTTTAGGTGGAAGTCTGAAACCACTACTTTGTCATTTGTATGGGGACAATTGTTTTAAGGGCATCATATTACTAATGTTACAAGGAAATACTCCCCCTCCCCACCCCACCATACTGTAGAAAATGAGGACTTCTAGAAGGACTTTATTCCTGGAACGTTCAGATAAAACCTATTCTTCAAACATCTAACATCTTCAAACATTAAACATCCTTTGTTATTTATCTTCTTCAAACAAGAATTTCAGAAACACACATTGCATAAGCAATTGTCAGTTAGTAGATAAAGGTCGATTTAGAGGAAGGGAAACATTCCTCCACTAAAATATTATTAATCGAGCTCCTCTTAGAAGGTCATAACTGTTGAAGGAATCACTGTAGTCTAGCTGCTGTTGTGCTGTTTGAGCAGGAAATAAGGGAGTTTAATGATCATACAAGACTTGGCAGAGAAAGAATCCCAGCCAACACTTACAGACCTTTTTATTCCACAGCACTTTGCTATGTACTTATCTTTATGGAAGAAAAAAAAAACCCCACCACATCATAATCATATTTCAGGTGCAAATAATAACTAGGCCAACAACATATCTCAAAAAAATGAAAAGGACCTATTCCATTTAAGTGTGAAAATCAAAAATGAGTCATTCAATTCACCTCAAAATATTTAAATAAGTAATACTCTGGGAAAAGTTACTATCAGCAATTTTTGTGGGGAAATAAGCCAGTTGTGTTAAATTAGCCCACAATTTAGGCTGTTTTTTTAAGTACTACATGATCCTTTCTGACACAAAACTTTAAATAAGTTCAAATTGAATTGTACAGTAAAAAATGTTTTTGAGAAAGATAGAGTTTATGTTCAGTAAGGAAACTGTCACAAGGGACAATTTTTTGAAACCTATGAAGACCAAACAAAATAGGAAAATATAACAGAAAATGCAACAAAATCTTTAGTGTTTTAAGAATAGTGCAAGTAGGCATAGAAATGCCATCTGGACCAGAGCTAAACTGCTACACATTGAGGTTCATTCTAATCAATGAAAATAGCTAAGCCTAGCTATGATGTTGACTGCTGCTTTTAGGGATACAGTCTAGTATCTCATTTAAGTTGTCTTATCTAAAAGTACTGGAACAGGCATTTAGTTTACAAAATGATATTGTAATTCCCACCATGTTTCTTATAAAAATCTTTAGAATCCTACAGCCTCCTCCATGTTTCCCAGGTAATGAGGATGAAGGTTGTTCCCTTTATTTGCTGAGGCAGGAATTCTCACCCACCACAATTTATTTTTATAAGTCTTCTTTAACAACAGACACCAGTGATATTAATGAAATCAAAATTATTTTGCAATGAATGCTGCCTCTAAAATTATCTCTGTGGAGAATGTCCATCTGAAAGCAAATGATATACAAAGTTTCCCTCATAAGTACACACGCACTGACGTCAAAGCTTATCAAAAGAAGGTTTATTGAGAATTAAATCACTGCTAAGTTTGGGTGACATTCACTAAGGAATAGTAAACTACTTCCTAATAAGATGTGATTATTACAATGAAATACTGGTAGTCCACACCGAATGTTCATTTTAAAGCCATCTGAATGCTATGTTTAATATCAAGATTCTTTTCAGTAATCATCAAATTGCAATCTGTTTGAATCCTGACTTCTGCCTGAATGGTTGCTTTTTGATACTGTGCTATTGGCTGTGGAAGACAGACCTCCAGTATAGCAGAGCACATAAATCACTAGGGTACCTTCTCATTTTCATCAATATCATTGGAAAACACACTTTTAATTTAATATGGTTTTCATTTCCACAGTTCACACACCTATCAAACAGTATTCTGTGGTCAAGTTCTGCTTTATGGAACTTGGAAATACACCCACTGAAACACTGGCCTATACAAATGAAAATAACGTTTTCGTTTCACTCCTTCTTGATGCAGAAACCTTACTGGGTACCAATGCAGAGCTAAGAACTACTTACAATTCAGTAAACGCGGTCTCAGCAGAAATCCTTTAGCTATGTCAGCCTGGTTTGAACCATTTGTTTTCTCTCCACACCTTCACTTACTTAAGGAACCTACCTACCTGCTATGTTTCATGAATATCCTTTCATGACAAAGCAGAATCTCTTTTAGATACTCCAAACCTAGCTTACACAAAATGATCCAGCACTCCTGATTTTATTCAGAAAAATCAAAAGGTAAGCAGAATTCATCCTCTATTAAGAACCTTGTTTCCTTGAGCGTGGTTGATGTTCAACCTTCCCCACAAACACATAGATTGGTACTTTATAAGTTTATCTATTTACAGACATTCCTAGATATCGTCATGCCACAATCACACTTGACACCTGCACTTAGAAAGCTAGCAAGTGGTTAATCTCCTCATTATCACTGACATGAGAAATGCATCTCATTTGGAATTATGTCTCCATAAAAAGCAACCTACACAACAAACACCAGTTATCAGCAGTCATTCTAATTCTTGATTAAACATTTCTGCAAGCTAACAAAATGAATGCAGATGCAGAAGTTTCAGCTTAATGAATTAGATGCGTCAAGGTCTACTTTCAAATTTCCTGCTTCTGCCAACTGTTTGAGGCATTCATGTTTTTCATGGCAAGGAGAACAATCCACCTGCTGAACAGATTTACTCAGAAGAATAAACAATTTGCTGAACTTTAACTATACATGTATAAAAAATTAAGTTTCCAAAGCCACTGAAGCTTTTACCCTAAGAGTTTATTTGTTCCTTAATCTTCAAGGTCTTCTGAGAGAATTTTTAACAACAACGTTGTCAAAAAAAAGTTTACTATTAATGTCACAATTAACACCCACTTCCTATGTTTCTTTACACCTTTAAATTTAATTTGCCTTCAAATATGAATTGCTATAGCAGCTGTAATTTGGCAAATCTCAATTACATTTTATTTGATGATAACAGAATAAAAAAGACTGGCTATCAGAATTTTGAAGTATTTTCTTCTTATTTATCATCAGCATGGGGACTCAAGGACTAATAATCAGAATTGCATTTTGCTGGACTTTCTACAGAAAAAAAAAAGAAAAATAAATAGCTACTGCATGAAATGAACCACATGAGATACAGCTGAGATGTCACTTTCAAGCTAAGATAATCTTAACCTTTCCTTCCTTGTGCCTGATGTGAACTACTACATGAATTTGGAGAGTCATCATAACACCACCAGACTCAGCATTATTAGTTTAAATTTTATAAGGAGGCACGTGTTTCTTAGGTATTATTTCATCAGTCAAACTCACCATGAAAAGAAGGCAATATCACAATTTTGTCCTCAAATCAGTCTGAACCAGCTACTTTTCCCTAGCAGAAACTATGCTGACATTGTGGTTCAAAACCACGTGGAATAGAACTTCATGGAATTTCTCGGATATGTCTCCCTTTCATTAAAAACAAATAAAGAAAATAAAGCATGTCAATTTTACTTAATTTTTTAAAGGGGAAAGGCTATAGTCCTATACTGACACTTTCTTCTGCCAAATTATTCTCTGTCCCTTTAAACTGGAGAACTTTCATACAGTGTAACGGCACTTCTTGAGTATGTACATCTTATGTTACTGTCTTAAGCTCCCCTGACTCTAGAGTTGTCTGATGCCTGTAACACCTGCTCCTTAGCTGAACTCTCTCATACATGATCACTTTGTCACCACATTATAAATCCATGTCATCTCAGGGGAGATCAGGTGTTACACTTAATGGCAATCCTCAAATTTGTCTACAGAACACATAAATACAGGCACATTTATCTTCATCCAAATAATTATTGACAAAAAAGTATTCACCAAGCCATCAGACAGACAAGGTGTGCAGAAAAAACAGCTAGTTTAAGTACTGAGGAAGTCTTATTCCTTGTCCACTCAATGATGAAAGGTCTTATCAAAAAGAGCTCACACTTCACCCTGTCACCTTTCATTGGGAGAAAAAAAAAAATCCATAAATAATCAGAGATAGATACTTTTTTATTCACCTGATAAGACCTCTCACAGGGTGACCAACTGAAGATGTGTTTTCTTACCATGGGAGCTGCTTGACTTGTAGCAGAGCGAGCCTACTACAGAAGTTACAATGAGCTAAGCAGTAAGTCGAGGAAGTCCCTTTGGGGAAAAGAAAGAATGGCACATAATTCAAGAGTCATCTCTATTTAACAGTCTCTCAGTGTGCAGTCTCTCTTACAGTTTAACATCCAAAGAGGTAGTAATTAGTGATGATGAGTAGACTTTTCTCAATCCATTTTCAGTTAACAACAGACAGTTATGCTCTATGCTGCTTTTTTGAGTTGCATTCACATTGCCAAAGCAGCTTGTTTCAGGAAAAAGTTAGCATTATCCAGGTTATACAACAGGCCTTTAAGTCATTAATGTAACTTTTCATTACTACTTCCCCGTTCAGTTTATGTTCCAGAATTGGCAATACTATAGATTTGTATTTAAAGACCATTCCCTCTGGTAAAGCTGAAGGTTTATGGGAATCAGCATATTAATGGGAAGACAGTTAGTTAAAAGGTTATCCAGTTCCACATATCTTTTCCAAATTTTAAATCAGCATAAATGATCTCTGCTATGTCTACTAATAATTGATTAGATTTTTTTTCCAGTTGGCTTCAGTTTTCTTCCACAACACTGGTCTATTTCTGGTACAAAGTTGAAAGGAAGACACCAAACTTCACTTAATTCATGATAAAGAGCATACACATTTCCAAAAATTCTCTAGAAATTTTTTGCTAGCATCACAAAGCATTGTTTCATAGTACATGTAATGTTTACCTAATATCGTCCATAACCACATTTTGAAACAAGCAAGTCTCCCTGGTTATCTTGGCAGCAAATGAACTGGGAAAGTAGAGTTTCAAGCACGGAAAAGGCTGGTAAAATTTTGGGGAGATTTTCCAGGAGGAGATAAATGGAACAGATAGAAAAAATTGGGTAACGAGAACATTGATCAAGACAGCCTTGTTCAGAGCTTAGGAAATGGGCATTCACCTCTACGTAAGAAACCAGTAAATGGCTCATCCATTCATATTACAACAGACATGAGAAATGTAGCTTGTCAGGGTTTATGCAAGCATAAAACCTGACCTTCTAAATGCAAAGCCTGCTTACAGCCTCTTCATTAGTTGGTAAGTAATGGCAATGTGAACAGACTACATGTTACATGAGCTATAACTAGCTCACAGATAGTAGCGTTTTTTTGTTTGTTTAAGTTTTGGTTTACCTTGTAGGCAACATAATTGCAAAGATATTAAGGAAGAAATTATAGCCCCTGAATGCGGCACAGATAATTCTCTAAACTTCCACAGCTCCATAGGATTCAGCAAGATAATTCTCATTAGTAAGGCTCTGGAAAATATATATACTCTCACTAACTCCATGCAGTATTATTCTAATTACGTGGCTTACAAAGTAAATGTATGTGTAAAAAGGTATCTGTGAGGTAGTCATACTTCATAACATCAGACATTTTCGCTGTGCATACAAACAATTTATACAGTAAAATAAACAGATAGCTCAGGCGATAGGTAAAAGGGTGTATAGCTTTCTACCAGTAGCTTACCATCAAACTCATCCTTAAATGCAGATGGCAAATCATTTCTATTTGGCAAGTGTTAGTTTGTCCAACATTAGATCATTTCATCCCATTTTCTAATGGGCAGGTGTTGCCAGCACAAAGATCGTTATTATAATCGGTACTAGATATTGTCTTTTTGCAGTCTTAGCACAGAAATCAAGGACTACATAGAAAGGGATATCTAATCCTTTCATTCTCATTGTTGTCAAGTACAAAACAGGACTGAAACAGTTTTTGAAGCAAAATGGAGAAATTCTTATGTACTGAACTACAGCTATATACTCTGTGGATGTATCATTTGAGTCTTCAAGACTAATAAACAGCTTCTGTCACATGCAATTAAATCACATGGAGTGCTTAAAAACTGGCATACTGTATTTCATTTTATTGCATGCATGCTCATGTGGTATATGGTATCTGCTGTTTAGATTTCCCTCAGGATTTTACATCATTCCCCAAAACAGACCATATGGCAGCAAATTCTCCAGAGAATAAAAGAATAAATTTTGCAGCTGGCAAGTTAAAAATTCATTTGATTCTCTTCTGGACGCTGGCAGTTTCAATCAGAAATGGGTGGTCAAGTAACATCACTACTCCAACTGGCAGAGCTGTTCATTCTCTGTCATTCTTTTTATTGGTATAGCTTCAACCTCTGTGGCAAAGATTTGATTTGTAGACATACATGACGCTGTTCATGTTAATAATTCCTGTATCAGAAGTGCTGTGTCAAGGACACATACAAAACACTATAAATTGTTTATTAAATATTGAATGCTCTCCATTAGCAATAAAAAGCAAAACACTGAGAGACACACTGCTTTTATGTTCTGTGTGTCTATTCTTACATGGCTTGAAATCTGTTTGAATGAATCTACTATCAGTGCACGCCATCCAAGAGCAAGTAGCAGATTCGTCGGAAACCTGACTTGGTTGGAGAACCTGAATGAAAAAAGACTACAGAGAAAAAGATAAACAACCCAAAACCAATGGCTTGTTGCACTAATAGCAAAAGTATTTGAAAAAACAATTGGAGAAAAAAACCCCACCTCTTAAGCTCTACAGTACTTTGATTTTGTCGTTTGCTCATATTTGTGCCTTGTAATTCCTATCACAGAATATTTGCACAAACATAACCCATTGAATAAGTTCATTTGCATATAAACTACTGAATTACAGAATGGCCACAGGCTAATCTTTCATTTGACACTTTTTCAGGTTAGCAAAATGTATGCAGATCATCTGATATTTGTTATTTTTGCAATCAATTGTCTCTGTACCCATTTAGGTAACATCGTGTTTGGACTCGGCTCCTACATATCTTCCTGATTAAAACACCTCTGGATTTGTATGTCATTTCTCTTGTATAAAATGTCTGCAGTTATTCAAGAAAACATGATGCTAATAGCATCATTTCCAAATAACATCTTATAACTGTATGTATACATCCTGTTAACAAGGTCAACTGGACTGCGTATGAGAAGAGGTTCCGGAATATCAGCCTCAGCCTCCTGTTGCATAGTCTCTGATGTACCATTTAACTATTTATTTTACCATGATATGTAAAATAACACTACTCAAATGCCTTGCAAGGACTCATAAAAATTGTTCCCAAATTTTTATCATTTGCAGTTGTTAAACAAGCACTAACCATTGGTCACAATGTAATTAATCATATCAAACTATAAAAGTAGCAGACAGTCCACTGTCCATGTTTAGATTATGACCCTTCTTTTTTTAATCCTTACCTCTTTCCTGTCTGATTTAGCCAACTGTCTGACGTTTTAATTTCAGATCTCCAAATGCTGGAAGCCTGGTGCGTTGGATTGTACTTTGCCTATAGAAATGATTAGGATAAAAATAGAGGATAGGAATTGGGTATGGGGGTTTCACAAACCATGTTTGTGAAAACATTAATTGTGTTTCTCAGTAATAACTTTGAAAGATCCTTGTATCTGAAACAAACTCTTCTGAATTCTTCAATGACTTGAAAATTGAAACAAATATTTGCACGGAAATCACAGTCACTTGTCCTTGTGACTGTGATTCTGATAACACAAAATCCAAGTTTTCTTGAACTGAAGCCTCAGCAAAGAAGTTAACTAATTTTCTAATCAGCATAGAAAGGGAATACGGTGACATCTCTACCACTTAAGGGTTTTTTGTGCCAAGCAGGAAAGCAATTTATCAGATTAGGAAAATGTATATTATCTATGCAAATATGCAGAAAGTCACATATTACCAAGAAAATATTAACCTGAAAACTGGTTCTCTTTAAAAAAAAAAAGTTACAAAGCACATCCCTTTTTCATATGTTCATATTTCTAAGGAATTTGAATCTTTTTCCTACCCATTTGTCACCACGGATATTTTAGGAAAAACACATGTCCCTTTGTATTCACAAGTTATAGGAGGAAAAGAAGTGTTAATTTTGACCAAAACTTTTGTAGAAGTTCCATAATGCTGAATATCGGAGACTGCTGATAGTGTCTACACAAGAGATTAACTAGAGTCATTTATTAAAATTGTGTAATAGATTTGGGTTAAAATACATTTGAGTTAAATAATATTAAAATACAATTGAGTTGCAATACAGAAATTTAAAAGTAAAAATCTAATTGAATTTGGTCTCAAAGATTGCTTTAAAACTTTAAAAGTGAAAATGAATATTTAGATTTCCTCTCCAATTAGGGAGAAGAAGAAAATTCCCTTAAAGGAAGCAAAAGCCTTGACACTATTTTTATGGTGGTATTTCAGGTCAAGGCAGAAGAGCACAGACTGAAGTATTTCAGAACTGAACTCAGTTAAAATCTGGATATGTATTTCATATATTTGCTGTGTGCAAAGCAGTCAAAAAATGTCTCCACATGGTCCTGGCATCATCAAGCTTCACTTTAGTATGTTACCTAAGTTTCTGTGCTCTTCACTACTTAGGTAAGCTTGTAAAGGAGAAAAGATGTCTTCTTAATAATGAACAATGAAGGAGTAGTAACACGCTCCTCTGCTTACCCAGGGAGGTTTTGCTACGTATGACTAAAACTACAAAACTGGCTCCAGCCAAGATGGGAGAGACATTTCTTCAAAATAAAACCAAAAAAAACCCCCAACAAAACCAAACTCCAAAATCAACAGTAACTACAAAAATCCTCATTCCATTTTGTTTTACACAAACACTAAATACCCTACCATTGGTGAAATTTTACTCTATTTGTTTCCCTTTTGTANATCACAGAATCATTAGGTTGCCGGTTCCCGCCGGCTCCAGCCTGCGTGTGCTGAGGCCCTGCTTCCCTTCCTGGGAAGTGGCTGCCGGCTGATGGGAAGCAATGAATAAATTCTTCTTTCTGCTTTACTTATGTGCATCTTTTGCTTTTCTTATTAAACTGTCATTATCTCCACCCGTAAGTCTTTTTGCCTTCCTTCTGTTTTTCTCCCCATTCCCCAGGAGAGAGCAGTGAGCAAAAGGCGAGGAGAGTTTTTGGTTGCTGGCTGGGGTCAACCCACCATACCTTTCTTCTTTTCTAAAATAGCTTTTATTGTTTAAGCTAGCACCAATCTCACAATGCATTTACACCTGAGCTTACCTTTAAGCCATGCATAAGCCCCACAGTAAATCCCATGTCATCCATATTGCCTTCCTTGTCCCACAACAAGAAAGATTGTGTCCGTGTTAAAGTACACTTGCACAAGAAAATTACTGTAGGAAAAAACCCCACCCAACCTAGAGTAGCAAAAATAAACTCTATTTTCTCCTTCATTCCTAAATGAGATTTCTTTTGTAATTAAACCATTTTCAACTTCTTTATTATAATCAGAAAAAAAATCAAATGGCTAAAATCAAATCATTTTAGGATGGCATACGGTTTTTAATTTAGAATGAGTTTAAGGTATTAGCTTTTTTCTTCCTACAGTATTATCCCAATTATTTTTCAATATTAGCTGCTGTTTCCAGCAGTGAATTTCCCTGAAGACAGGGAAACATGCTGATTGCCAGGGCTATCAAGGAAAACACAACCCCAAGTGAAGTGTCTGCAGACCTTTCCCCGCACCAGAACCCCAGTGTCTGCTGCAACTGCTGCCAGTGTGCGCCAGCACCACCACTGCTTTTGCTGAGAGGAAAACAGCTCATCACTGCTCCTTCCAGCAACAGAACTAATGCAAATTCTGCACCTCTCAGGGGCTGAACAGGCATGAATGTGCTTATCCCAATAATTAAATTACTCATCTGTTAGTCCTACACCAACCACGCAGACTTTATTCTTGCCTCCTTTCTGGATAGTTTCAGTAGCCCTCTCTTCTCTGTGCAGTTTGGTTTTGTAATTATCAGTTATTACTAATGTATTCTAATCAATTTATCCAACTTCGCTTGTGTCTCCCTTTCACTTTCATCTCTACAGCAATGTCTCCCTAGATTGTGGTTCCTTCTGCATCCCCAGCAGCCCCTGCCTCTCTTATTGCCCCCAGCCATCATTAGTATGGAAGAAGTGCCACAAAACCTAACCCTGCTCCCTGACCACTCTGCCCAAGACACATCCTGATGGCCAGTAGCTGAGTGCCACGCGGGGGGTTCACGAAGTGATATGTCAGTCACATCACTCTCTTGCCTTTCCCATAACGCAACCTGAAACACTGAAAAATTGTTACAGATATGCCGCACAAACAGCATTGCTTCCAGGAAATTAAGGAAAGCAAAACATATTTCCAGATATGGAGAACGGGGTATTTTTCTTTTTTTTTTAAGGAGAAAAATGGAGACCAAGACTTTTTTTTCCCCAAACTTTAAATGCCCATTTTTGGACACCTGCCCAGTTTNACCCACCATACCTTTCTTCTTTTCTAAAATAGCTTTTATTGTTTAAGCTAGCACCAATCTCACAATGCATTTACACCTGAGCTTACCTTTAAGCCATGCATAAGCCCCACAGTAAATCCCATGTCATCCATATTGCCTTCCTTGTCCCACAACAAGAAAGATTGTGTCCGTGTTAAAGTACACTTGCACAAGAAAATTACTGTAGGAAAAAACCCCACCCAACCTAGAGTAGCAAAAATAAACTCTATTTTCTCCTTCATTCCTAAATGAGATTTCTTTTGTAATTAAACCATTTTCAACTTCTTTATTATAATCAGAAAAAAAATCAAATGGCTAAAATCAAATCATTTTAGGATGGCATACGGTTTTTAATTTAGAATGAGTTTAAGGTATTAGCTTTTTTCTTCCTACAGTATTATCCCAATTATTTTTCAATATTAGCTGCTGTTTCCAGCAGTGAATTTCCCTGAAGACAGGGAAACATGCTGATTGCCAGGGCTATCAAGGAAAACACAACCCCAAGTGAAGTGTCTGCAGACCTTTCCCCGCACCAGAACCCCAGTGTCTGCTGCAACTGCTGCCAGTGTGCGCCAGCACCACCACTGCTTTTGCTGAGAGGAAAACAGCTCATCACTGCTCCTTCCAGCAACAGAACTAATGCAAATTCTGCACCTCTCAGGGGCTGAACAGGCATGAATGTGCTTATCCCAATAATTAAATTACTCATCTGTTAGTCCTACACCAACCACGCAGACTTTATTCTTGCCTCCTTTCTGGATAGTTTCAGTAGCCCTCTCTTCTCTGTGCAGTTTGGTTTTGTAATTATCAGTTATTACTAATGTATTCTAATCAATTTATCCAACTTCGCTTGTGTCTCCCTTTCACTTTCATCTCTACAGCAATGTCTCCCTAGATTGTGGTTCCTTCTGCATCCCCAGCAGCCCCTGCCTCTCTTATTGCCCCCAGCCATCATTAGTATGGAAGAAGTGCCACAAAACCTAACCCTGCTCCCTGACCACTCTGCCCAAGACACATCCTGATGGCCAGTAGCTGAGTGCCACGCGGGGGGTTCACGAAGTGATATGTCAGTCACATCACTCTCTTGCCTTTCCCATAACGCAACCTGAAACACTGAAAAATTGTTACAGATATGCCGCACAAACAGCATTGCTTCCAGGAAATTAAGGAAAGCAAAACATATTTCCAGATATGGAGAACGGGGTGTTTTTCTTTTTTTTTAAGGAGAAAAATGGAGACCAAGACTTTTTTTTCCCCAAACTTTAAATGCCCATTTTTGGACACCTGCCCAGTTTAAAACACTTTTAAAAAGTGTTCTAATTTCAGAATATATTGAATATTCATCTCCAAAGTCAGGCTTGCTGTGTATGAATTGGGTATCTGAAAGTCTTTGTTTATGTCTTGTTGAGAAGAAAACGCCAGGCTAGAATAATTCAGAATAAGGATAAAGTTTTAATCCTCGAGTGTGACCTCAACAAAATCCTTTGTATTTCTTTTTTTTTTTTTTTTTCAAATAGCAAAAGAAAATTCCAGAGATTGTCCCCTGCCTACAGATAAGATTTGCATGCTTGCAAACAGTATGCCATACATACTACAAAGTCACATATTTTCAGTTATTTTCATAATTGCCTAAATTAATCTTAAAGTTTTGTGCTTGGTTTTTTTTTTTTTTTTCCTACCAGATAGCTCCTTACTAACACAAATTACAAAAATCCCACTGTTTATAGGCAAAGGACTTGGACAGAGTTTAGACTGTCTGAATACAGCTCCTTGTGGCAAATGTCCAGTTATTTAGCAAATGTGCTTTGCAAAAGGAGGGACTACGGAAGAATTGGGAGAGATACCATAGAATGGTTGATCCACATTACAGCAAGGCACCTGAGAACAAGTATTTGCTGCGCAGCCTACCTACACCTTCAGGTTTTACAACAGCCTGTTTGTCAAACATGCACTACAGCAAACGCATATGCTCCCTTTTTAGAATAAAACTGGGCAAGACAGCGTGATCATTGTGTTACTATTTAAATTAGACCAGTGAATAACCTGACAATAATAACTTCTTTCCCCCAGTAGCAAATGAGGTTTAGAACCAGTATCCAGACTATTAAATTCAGAGAACAGAGGTGCACTGCCGCAGGCAGTCAAAACACTCATTGGAAAAGATTGATTCCATACAAGTAACACTGCAGTGGTAATATCTGGTGCACTGTAGAGATGAAAAGATTTTCTCCCACTCCTGCCCTCCCTTCCCACTTGTTTCTAAAAGTTCACTTCAACACTCTGTAAAAGGCGGTTGTTTGCTAAGTCTTACAAAGGCTTTTTGAACTCAAATGTAAATAGGTACTTCAAGGACCTCAGAAATACTACCATACTCCCAATAGATTCTTGAAGAAATAAATTTTTATTCCTAGAGAGCAAGATGTATTTAGGGCCTTTTAACTGAGGTATAATTTCCTTGGGGGAGATATATCATGGAGAAATTATTCAAGCCTCATATCTTGAATAGTTTAACTCAAAGCTGGAAAATATGGACTATGGGACACATTAACATTTTCCGCAGGCCCTGTACTGCCCCAGGGGAATCCTCACTGGACGGCTGCTCGAGTGCAGCTAGAGCTCAGCCCTCCACACTTTTTCTCCAGAGCTGTACTCCACTGATAGATACCATGTGGAGTCAAAGCTTTCCCTCTGTCCATGCTGGAATGGTGTCTTGCCATTAGCACAGAGAAATTCCCTCTTCCTTCTGAACCCTCCTGCAACTGCCTCTTGAAAAGTTAAAACAAAACGTGACAAGTTTTAGAGCATGAATGTCTACTCCCAAGATGGATGTTCTTATTTTTCCCCTGTGAAAAATATTGGGTTTCTCCTTTACTTCTGTTCGGGCAAGTAAAAACAAGTAACTCGATAGGTCTAGGACCCAATCTTCCCTACCCAATAAAATACATATGCTTTCTTAGCCATTTCTTCTTCTTTTGTCTTCCCTCCCTTATTTAAATAAGTAGCAATGGGAATGCCTCTTCTGGGTAGCTTCAGCCATTGTATTTTCAGTACTGGAAGATTCACAACAAAACTCAACTTCAAACAATGGAGCAATACAGTCCATATGCTGTGTAGTTACATGGGAATTAAACAGAATAGACATTTGAGACATGAACAGCCAAAGGTGGACATCTGTAGAACAGTTTATTTTCTACAGTTTCATTTTATTTCTGTTTTTTCTTAAGATAACCTGGTACCTCTTTTCAAATTTACTCTACTAGAAGGCCATTGAAACACCCTCAGTTACTGCAAATACCATTTTCAATTACAAATATTTTTGAGGACTAAATTAAGTAAATACTTGAATATGAGCATCATTTTGTCTAAATTTCTTCCATTATATCTTTAGTCTCCAACAAAGACCTAAATTACTTAACACTATTGAAACAAAGTAGGTCTCTTTCTCAAGAGTCAGCAATACCAAAGCCCAGGTCCTCGTCCAGTTCAAGTTTGAGAAATATATCCTACTATCAGAAAAATACCTTCCTTCCTTACTGTAACTCCAATACAGTATTTCTCTCTGATTACTGTCCTGAACTCCTGAGTCCTCTGGATACTTATTAAGTAATACATGACACAGTTCATCCAAGGCATGGCAATATACATTTTTGTTTGTTTGTCTGCAACGAAGGCAAAGTGCTGCAGAGTTGACCAAGGGACTGTCCTAACAGTATTAGGCAGCACCTACGTTTGTGCTTGTTTACCTAATCCCTAGTTAGCATATGTGCATTAGAGGAAAGATATCTGTGCCTGTCAATTGAACATTTGACTCTGACAAGAACAGCTCCTACTACGTGCAGTATAATTTGAAAGGTTATGTACTTTTCAGGTCTACAACATGCCCACAGTATACTAGTGTAGGGGGTTTTTTTATACACAGGGGACAGTACAGGCCTTGTAGACTAAAACAGAAAAATTTCTTCAAGGCAGAGTGAACACCCAAAGAAAACCACTTATTTATCAAAGATAAAGTCTAGACAAAGTTCAAAAGTTAAAAATATTGACTGAAATGCAACTGTTGCACTGGCCCAGCAGAACCCAGGATTTACCTTCTGGCAACCAGACTCCAGCCTCCAGTTGGGCTGAATGCGAGTACACCAACAGCGTTGGGGAAACAGCTTCCCTTGGTTGCGATTTCATCACCCTGGGTAAAGTTAGTCAATGAAAATACCTTGTAGCTACCTCCACTGTATATTTCAAAGCTTGTGATATATTGGTACAGGTTTTATAGGTATCTTTACATTTGAAATAGGGAATACCTGTCTGATATTTTCTCCAGAAATAAAATGAATGTTAAATGTTCAACTTGCACATTGTTCCAAATAAGAGGCTCCTAAAGGTGCTATAACATCAGCAATTCCATCCATCGGTGCCAGTTATGCACACAGCACTACTCTGTAGCAGGAGAGCTTTCAGTTTGTCTTCGAGGGTTCCCAATTCAGCAGATATAACATTAATACAACTAAGATTAAGACAACATTGTGTCATAATTTCCACAATCTTATAATTAAAGAATATTACAACAGAAGCAAGCTTGCCAAAGGAAGGAAAATATAATTGAAATATTTTTGAACCAAACATTTTAGATATAAGCAGCATACTAACAAGAAAGGTCTCCTTCCTGAGGGAAAATGCCTCACTACTATTTCAAAAGCACGTGAAATATTCATAATGCTGCCTTGAAA
This sequence comes from Fregata magnificens, assembly GCA_013389945.1. NCBI lineage: Eukaryota > Metazoa > Chordata > Aves > Suliformes > Fregatidae > Fregata > Fregata magnificens. The sequence goes on along the minus strand of WAAD01021822.1, from coordinate 28,733 downwards.
ACCAGTATTTACATGAACAGTTGCAGAATATAAATGCCGCATTAATGAACCTAGGTAGTGCTACCAACTCTGCAAATACCACAGATGCAAATTTAAGAAAAATAAAGCTAAACAGAAGTATGCTACCTAAATGCTAATATACAAGGCTATGGAGGAAAACTTAATAGGAAAGAGCTTTTTATTTGCATATGGAAGCTTTTAAATCACATTTTGGCTCCATATTTTGGATTTTCACACATACCACTTACTAAATGGTTGTCTGGTTTTGGGTAAGCATTTGAGCAATAGGCAATGTTCAGCTTCAGTGTCCTACAGTTTATCTATCTTAATACATTATTACCAAGAATATGCAGATTAAATGTCCTTACTTGTTTGTCTTTTCTGTGCTTGCAGTTAAAGCATATAATTACCAATTCATCTGTGCTTGTATTTGATGTTTAAAGCCAAAGCAGCTCTGGCAGTAAATTCCATAAAACTTGGAAGATTTACCTACACACCTCCCATCCTTCATTTCATATATTGTAGCTACTACTTTCCCTCCATAGCCCAAAGCCATGCCGCTTTCAACCTACAGACACACTTTCCTGCATCTGCCTGACGGGCAGGTTTAGTGCATGAATTAGTTCGTATGCAGTTTATCATTAATTATTTCTTTTTTTTTGTTGAGCTTCTCAACAGTAAAAAACACTCCAGGAGTCAGACTTGGCTGAAAGCTAGGTTTACCAAAGTGAGCACATGTGAAATTTTCCACCCCTGTAAATAAAGAATTCTACCACTTCCATGTTCAAGCTAGGCAATTAAGGATCCTTGGTTCGTGTGCTTCTAGACCTAGTTAGTCATTCACTGGGGTTTTATGGAATTAAAATATCAGTTTCATGTTGTTACTGCAGTTACTGCAAATGCAGTAAGAATGACTATTTTTCATTAATTAGTCTCTTTCTTTAAAGAGAGTTCACTTGATTGTGATGCAACCTATCCAGCCAATTTGACAGCTCATCTACATTCATGTCGTCCCCAATTAAACTCAATATATTGTTATACCAATGATTTAAGTGGATATATGCTGTAATTCACTACACAGCCATACAGGATTTGACTGGTCTTGCCTGCAGGAATTCATACAAATCGGTCTGAGGCAACATTGATTTAGGAAAACCCTGTTGGTACCCTGTCCTGAGAAGAACACTTTTTGCTGTCACATATAAACTGAAGCTGTGGAAAACTCTTCCTTCTTTTGTCAGTCTCCTGCTGAAGCAGGAATAATTTTTATTCCTCTCTCTCTCTCTCAAAATGCTTCCCAATGGCTTCCTGTGCTGTAGCCCCTGCCCTTCAAGCCCAGAGTGGCAAGCACATGCTGTTCTCTCCTTCCACTCTCTGTCCAGCTGCCTGCAGAATTTGGTTTTATCACAGGCTAACAAATGGACATGCCATCTGCAAAATATAAGGTAGCTATTTATCCAGAAATTAGCGGGGGGAAGAAGTCATAAAGCTTGTCCTGACTTGGCTTCACAGCTGGATCTCAGTCCTGCCTCAAAACTTATGGACTTGTCTGTCAGTCTGGGCTCTTGGCTGAAGCTGATTGCCATCACTTACTCTGCTTGCCCTTTTGCGAGACTGGCCCTTAACCTTGTGTCACCGTCCCTGCTTGCCTTGGTGTCACACTTGGCTCCCAGCTTGCCTTCCCTTACGGAGCAGTGCCCACCAGTGCTGCTCCCCGATAGTCCCCAGGCTAATACCCATAGCAGGTGCTCAAAAGATGTTCTATGAATATAGAGGTTCAAGGAAAATTAAGAAGTAGCCTGAGCAGGATGTTTCTACTGGTGGGAAACCCACTGTGCTTTCTCTCCTTGAAAACATGAGCCCTTATTAAACAGTCACAGTGACCTGCTAAAAGCCTCACTGGAATTCTTGGAAATAGGGGAAAGGATCAGGGACAATGGGAGCTCCCCACTTAGCGGCAGGGTCCAGGTGGGAAGTGGCAGGACATTTTGGAGCAGCTGTTTTGGAAGCAGAACAGCTGACTGCGCTCTCAGATTGACACAACCATCAGCCTTACACAAACATCTTTAAATTTACAGTGTGGAATTAAAAAGCCCATCAGATGATTTTGCTCTTTGAAAAATTCAAGACAACCACAGTCATAACCTCTTCACCACTTCCTTCTTCAGCTTTTCCTGTTGCTTCAAAGGAAAGAAAATGGTACATTTGATAAATGTCTTTCCCTAAGTGATCGTACAGTATCATATTATATTTTAATAGTTTATAGAATAAAACTATTAATACACAAAAGTCTTGCTGCATTAAAAGATTAGCTTTTCCTCTGATGCACAGGGAATTAATCTTACTAGCTAGCATGATAAAAATTCTATGAGAGTCCTGCAACCATCCTGCTGACTTCTGTGGTGAGGAGCTATATCAGAGTAAACAGAAGAAAGTATTAATGGAGAACAGGGGAAAAAAAGAAATCTCTGGCTGAACACTGTCCCTGCCTTTTCCAAGGAGACTGAAACATCTTCTTCTGTAAGTATTTAACATTGCAGCTTGCACTTGCTGCTACTTAAGGAGCACAGAAAGAAATAATTCAAGTCATGCTAATATACTGATGCAAATGCAAACCTAGTCTAATAAGGTATTAGAATAATATCAACATAAATAATAGCTTCTGTGTAGCCCATAACAATGATGGGTAATTTCATTTTAATTAAATGTCAGTGTGAAAACTCTCTCTGAATTTATCATAATAACTCTTCTGACCATAAGGGAAAAGAAGGAAGACAGTGGCTGAACAGTTGTTTTAATATTCTATTGTCATGCAAGATATCGAACCTGCTGGCTTTCTGATTAGCACCGACTTCTTTTGGCATTAAAAAAACCAAGGTCAACTCTTCTCACACAAGACTGTTATCAGCATTGTGTAATATGGAGCATATAAAACACATCAGAGCTACTGCTTGCCAAAATACTTGAGTTGCCTCTTAGCTCTCCTTTCAGAAGGAGGTGGAGATACACGCTTGGATATCATCCGTACCCAAGAAGGAATCAGTCCGTATCTCCTCACTAAGCTTTTTGGCAGCCTTGTTTATACTTCCATGAGAAGGGTGAGGGAGAAGAACCCAACTGCATTCCAGATGAGACAGTCAATGAGGCAGAAAAATAATGTCCTGGTACAAATCTGTGAGGAGAGCAAAGCCCAGATTAACCATGTAAGCCACCTCACAGAGCCAATCTGCAGTTGCAGTCTTGGTCTGCACTACAGCATTTCCACTGAGACAGTTCTTTCCACTCCAAGTACTGCAGATGTTGGACACCACCAGAAAAGTCTGCCAGCCATTCCTTTGGCCATCTCTCTGTCAGATATTTATACACATGGATTGCACATGACAACAAATCCAGGAAAAATGAGAGCAAGAGGCTGCAGAATACAGTAAAAATGTAAGCAAGACAAAGCAATGAGAAGTCCTCATTTTCCATCAAAACCCTCTAATGTATCCTGGCTTCTGCACAAGGTTATCTCACACCATCTTCCATAACAATAAATACCTTGTTGTGGTAGAAGTGTAATGCAACATCAAAGTGCAAGAAACAGGGACCAGGCTATAAAACACATATAACACATAAAAAGATATAACATTTGGCAATCTGACCTCAGCATCAAGGGATAACTTTTAAAGGTTTTCGTAGTACCCTAACCCTTTTCAAAGACTCATTAACATTTAAACTTAGCAATTTTAAAAGCAAATCACTTTCAAAGAAAAGAATGAGTTTAATTAAAAGATTCTTTGGAAGAATGTAGCAAATATACATATGGAATATGCCTTAAGCAAAAATTCAAACTAGAACCTATATGGGTTACATAAGGGATTAAAGTTATGAATAAGACATAGGAGGAAAAAATTAGCAATGTGTGTTCTGAGTTAGAAAAAAGCGTTCCGTGCATGGAAGAACACCTGCACAAGGTCAGACCAAAGACCATCTAGCCATGTTATCTCCCATGCCACCAGCAAAAAGTATCACATTAGGGAAGGATTGTAAGATAAAGGTAAAGAATAAAGTGATCTTTTTCCCAACTGCCAGCGCATTCTGATGTCTAACTCTTGTGTCCATGTGTCTAAAATATTCTCAGGATGGTAAAATTAAAAACAAATGAAGACAATGAAAACTACCTGCAGGAGCTTTCTCTTTTCAGTGCAGAAAATAGACTGTTTAAGATGCAGGCTGCCATCCTCAATTTTTCAGTAACCTGTTTCATCTGAAAAGGCCTTTGTTCTTCATTCAGAGAAGCTGCTACTTGAAATATAAACTATTTCTGCTATATACATACGTAGCAAGATGACTCCTGAACATGTTTAAAACAAAATCAAAACCAAAGTTCTATAATATCCAAAATAAAGGAGTTCAGAGCAGAAAACATTTCTGCAGGGTTAAAAAAAAACGCACAAAAACATCTGAAACACCCCACTGTTACAGATGGGCTGGTAGTTTTGCCTGCATTATTTCCCTTTAAGACCTTATTTTCAGATTCTCACAGCAGAACCAGCATTAAAATGTTAACGTTGGTAGAATAACTGCACTGAGGAAAAAGCTAATGAGGGGTGGTTGTATTTGGCTCTCCAAGCTGCTGAAACTTGTAACCAGACAGTTTCTTTGGGCATAATGTTTCAACCCATTATCTTAAGCATTCATTATCATTAGAATTCTATTTTCTTTTTTAAAAGGTTCAGCTAAAATAAAGTCAGATCTTTCTGAAGAAAATGTTTGTTGTTTTGACAGATCTTTTAAAATATACTACCTCATAACTACTGATTGCTGGACCTTGCATTTTTAATGCTATTTTTAACCTACTATTTTACATATTATTACATAATACATACTTTGCTTGAGCATTTGTTCCTTGCCTTCATTTAAGTTCACTTCTATTTAATTAAAAGGGGATCCTTCTTCTACTATAGTATTTATGGGGGAAATAACCCCATCTTATTTGACTTCCTTTAAAAAACTAAGTAATATATTACAACCTATGTACTGCACTTCTGTTTTAAGGATCAATATGAGTCTGCTCGAAGTAGCTCAAACCGGTCTTCCCCTTTACCCGCCCCCCCCAAGCATTAACCTGTACTTCTAATGACAGCTCTGGATTGCTCTGGAAATTCTAGCACAGCCAGGTAGGCATCTCCAAGAAAATTCCTTTATTGCCCTTTTTAGCCCAGCTGGAGAAATAGTCAACAGCAGGAATACAGATTTCCTTAACCAGCTCAATCAGAGCGTTCAGGTGACACTGATACTTGCAGCTCTCTGAAGGGTTGAACACCCCGTTCAGGCACATCAAGCCTGTACCCTGCTTCACTTTTGTACTGCCAAATGCCTTTCCTGTGTCCTCCCAGGTGGCTACACCATGTGGTGATCCCCTTGGAAACAGCTGACAACCTAACTATTTCCTGACCCCCTGTGCAATCCACGAGCTGATAGCACATGCACCACTGTTTCAAAATGATGAGAGGTCAAACAGTTTGATCACCTTTTGAAAGGGTAAGGGACAAGCTTTGGAAGTGCTGATACTGCTACTGCTGCCATTTGTATGCTGAGGCAAAGACAACCAACCTTCGTTCACAGATCTGCTCTACAGTAGCAAACCACTTCAGTGATCACAAGATTGTTTGTCTGTTTGCACGTTTCCAATGAAAAATCACCCCAGAGCGGAAGAGCAGCATAAAGCTCAACCTTCAGATACACAACAAGCAGTGTAATGAAGTCCTGGAGGCTCGTGCTGGCCCCTGCCACAGAGAACATCATCATTTTAGTGCTGCTGACATTTCAGAATGAGGTCCTGAAGCATTGTACCCCCAAGGGAGTAAACAGATATAAAGCATACAAAGCTTTTTGCAGTAGCTTATCAGAATCTCACAGAATCAGACCCAAGCTGTCATTCGTAGCCATTACACCACAGCCAGTACTTATAATACTTGATACAGAAATTTCCAGACTAAAGCGAGACACAAAACGAGATTCAGAATTGGAATATCAAGGTCTTTAGAAAACCCTCTGTAAAGATTCAACTGTTTGAATGTACTTTATACTGCTTTTGTAGAAGTGATCTTATATCTATTATACATATGTATATAAATATATAGAAACTATATATATATACATCCATAAATGTATAGATACATAGATACAACATGACATCTTGGCTTTAAAGTTTAACTCATTTCTAATTTATACAAAATGTATTTTTCTATTAGAACACATACAATCAAAGGACAGTGCAGAATCCTTTTTTTTTTTTTTTAAGCAGAAATAAATAGTTTATTAGAACTATTTAAAAAAAGTACAGGAGCTTTATTTAGCTCGTTATTTTTCACCCCAACTTCAGCCCCACT
>WAAD01021822.1:0-12437 GCA_013389945.1 Fregata magnificens | reverse complement strand
TAAAAGACTTTTTACTTAGCAAAATATACTATTTGCTAATCTGTGCAGAAAGGGAAGAAATGAGACCCTTTATTTTTAAAGTAGCATGGTAATGTAAGCATCACAGCTAACAGGACTTGTAGAATATCACACCACTAGTCAAAATGCAAAAAACTAATTTTCTTTTAATCCTGAAGAGAAATCGCAATAGGAATATACGGGCTCTCGGGACATCGATAGAAAATAAATATACATATGAAAACATATGACACATTTGCAGTTCAGTTTTCCCCTTCATAGAAGATCTTTTGTCCTTGGCTAAAAGTGACTCGACTCCTTATTGACTTCTTGTTTATTTAGAATCACAGAACCACAAAATGGTTTCAGTTGGAAGGGACCTTTAAAGATCATCTAGTCCAACCCCCCTGCCATGGGCAGGGACATGTTTCACTAGATCAGGTTCCTTAAAGCACTGACCAGTCTGACCTTGGACACTTCCAGTGATGGGGCATCCACAACTTTCCTGGGCAACCTGGTCCAGTGCCTCAGCACCCGCATCGTAAAGATTTTCTTCCTTATGTCCAATCTAAATCTACCTTCTTCCCGTTTAAAACTGCTGCCCCTTGTCCTGTCACCACAGTCCTTGATAAAAAGTCTCTCTCCATCTTTCTTATAAGCCCCCTTGAAGTATTGAAAGGCCACAATAAGGTCTCCCTGGAGCCTTCTCTTCTCCAGGCTGAACAATGCTCATTCTGTCAGCCTTTCTTCATAGGAGAGGTGCTCCAGCCCTCTGACCATTTTCGTGGCCCTCCTCTGGACCCGCTCCAAGAGGCTCATGTTTTTCTTGTGCTGGGGACACCAGAACTAGACCCAGTGCTCCAGGTGGAGATTTACTGGGTTTAAAATTATTAATAAGCCTATAGTTTTGGCTCTGGTGTAAGAACCATATTAACAGAAAAAATACAATAAAATACTCTTCAGGAAGTCTGACTTGTGGCTGGATTTAACATTACCATTGAGTAAATACGGCTTTTTCGCTGTCATCTGGCAGAAAGTTCCTTATTTAGGTGGAGGGCAAGAAAATGTGCAAGCAGTCTTTCTCCCTAAAAAGCTGCCTTGCATACAGTTTTCAGCAAGAGAAAGATAAGTACTGAAACAGAAAAGGTGTTACCACAGTAGTAGTCCCTCTCTTTCCTCCCACATTTATCTCCTGCTCAAAATAAACAGATCTACAGAGCTAGGAAAAAAAAAATTCACTGCTGTTCATCACATAACTTTAAAATGTCCATATCTGAAATGCTGGTATTTGGAAATACCTTTTTTGTATATAGGGGCTAGAGGGAGGTGATGAGAGGTTGGATATGAGTGATACTGGCCAGAGCACCTGCTGCCTCTTAGAACTGCCAAAATACAGCAGAACTTCCCAAGGCTGTGCAGCAACCGTTAGTAAAATTAGCCATGGTAAGACATGCAAGTGTAATACAGAGTGAAAAAGGAGGAGATGGATGGGGTTTCCTTGCCCTGCTGACTCAGGGAGGGCTTGGGGGACAGCTCTCAGCCTTCTTAGCAGAAAGTAGAGAACTACATTCACTTCTTTTTATTTATACTCCCGTGTAAAAGATTTCCTCAGCTGCTCATTATATTATCATTATATTCCTGGCATGAAGTTTTTGTGATAACCCTCATGAGAAAAAAGACGTTGCCCTTGTCATCTTTTCCCCAGTTAGTTTAGAAATCTTGTAGTACTGCAAAGATGACTGGAAAGAGGATATTACTCAAAATAACGAAATTGGCATTTGTTCACTTTAAGGGCTCCTTTAGCCATAACAATCACACAGGAGTTAATCCTTTTTTTAAATTTAGTATTTTTGATATGAAGACCTTACCTGTTAGTCACAAGACAGAGGACCAAAAATGTTGAAAACCCCTGCATCAAAGAACCTCAGCATTTTTCATAACCTAGTTTTCTGTCACTTGAAATGTTTCCTGAAGAAGAGTAGACACACAAAAGATTCCTTCCTTTGCATAAATGAGAAAGCTTGAGGGCTGGGGGAAATGGGAAGGAGGGAGGGGAGAGAAATTTTATTTGTGACTTAGCAAGGTCTGACTTTAAGCTTTACACAAGTGCTTGAAATAGTCTAGAATAGTTTATTAACATCACAGAGATACATGAATTTCTTCCCCATGGCAGGTTTAACAGCAGCTCTTACTGTACATTCAATGTTGAAACTCAACAGCTGAGGTTGGAAACCTCCCTGTCTTATTTTCTCCACTAATACAAGTAGTGACTATCATAGAGCAAATAGCTAGTCAGTTAAAAGAATATTTTTTAAAGAAAATAATAGAGCAACATTTTTAAAACCTCAGTAATTAATGTAGTAAGTCCATCTCAATGTCCTAATCAGAATTCCATTTTTATTAGCAAAAGCCGTTCTGCAAATATATGGATATTTGTTTCTTTTATTTCTCTCTTGCTTCAATTATTGTGCAAGATCAGTGGTATCATCTTATCAGTGAATACTGCAATGCAGAAGGATAGTACCCCCTAATTATCTAGGGCTTTTGTAATTGGGATCCCATCTCATTGAAGTCAGGAGACTATGTTTTGTAATTGTATGTCAGATATGCAACAAAGTGAAACAGCAAGACAACATGTATTAAGTGGAATAAGACTTACACAATTTATGTAGGATCCAGAGAAAGCATATAAACTACTTTAATCTTTTAAGAGATAAGCAGACATTAAAAAAAGTTAAGTGGAAATACTATATTATATTTATGTAATAGTGTTGATATCATATTAATATTATTGCATTAAATTATTGCCACTCAGATACACATTTACGTGAATGAGTGCGTACCCTTAGCTCAATTCTGCAATTTACAATGCATAACCTTTCTTCTACATTAGTCCCCAGAGGTACCAAGATTGCCCATGCATTTTAAACGTAGGTCAGAGTGGCAGCTAGAGTGTTTCTGCAAAGAGAATATTCTTTAATATTTGTCTCAAGATGTTCCTCTAAAGATAAATTTTAATTCAGTATTTTGTCTTCTAAAACCATAGGTTTCTAGCAACAAGATCTGTTTTATCTACATTAAATAATTAAATTATTTTTCATCTAGTTTATTTTAAATACAATTCACTAAAATTCAGTCTCAGCCATTCTGTGAATTTAATGAGTTGGCTAGCTGGCTGGCAACAGAGAAAAGAAAGAAGGGCTCCCTCTTCCAGGCTACTAAGCTATGTAAGTTTACCCAGAATTGCTACATGGCCTCAGCACAGAAAAAAAAGCCACTTTCCTGAACACAATGTATATCTGAGCCATAACCAACCTCACCAGCTTCTGGAAAATTGCTGCTCTTACATGCATGTTTTTGGTATGGAGCCCTAGCTCATGGCTTGTGGAAGGGGCTGGTTCAGCTGCAGAGCTCCTTCTGCACCCTCAAAAAGGGCAAAAAGTGTGGTTCTTATAAGCAGGTTTCAGCATAGCTGAGAGGGATGTTCTAAATCCAACATGTACATAAATGAACTCAAGTGCTTTTTAGAAACTATATTAATTTATGTTTAAAAGTCTGTCTGGAATGAACCAAAGAAATAGCATGATCTAGATCCTTCTAGACATCTGAGAAGCTGATAAATGATCCAAATATTTCCCTTCTCTCCCCTAACTCCTACCTCTTTCGAGAAAGCTATGCCTTGCTCATTCCCAGAAGCATTGATCAAAAAGATTTGGGTTTCTAAAGTTTGGCTCTAACATTATAAATTTTGATGTGATTTCTACAAATGCTCAGTCTTAGAGAAGCATTATTAATAGCCTGTTCAGGATTTTTATTTGTCTCTTCACTCAGTAAAAAGTTGACAGTTGCAGAGGATTACTAAGAAGAATAATATTGAATGCATTCCTTCCACATGCTGCTTGCTGTAAAACGTATATCTGAAATCAAGAACACACTTTCTACTCCTTCTCTTTCAACTTGGATGACATTATTGCTGATTTACACTTGTAAGTAAAGAAAACCAGACTTTTTATAAACAATACTGCCAAATTCTTCACGTGAATTGACTTAATTCAGGATGGTTTACGGCAATAAATAAGACAGGCTGTGTGTTCACAGTGAACCATTCTTGTTTAAAAAGAATGGACTGTACAATATCTTCAAATAGATTATGGAAAATAAAATAGTAGTAATGATTTTTTTTCTCTTTAAATACAGCAACAGGAAAAAAAAGTCAAACCCATACTGTGTAAAAAACAAACATCAATAGCCTTTGGAAGTGGTTTGTTATTATTTCTGTAATTATAATTCACTTTCTATGACCACCTCTTTCAAAAGAGAGAAAACAAGTCTGACAATGAATCTGCAGTCTGGAGTCCTAAATGTTTTTTTTCTTTTTCATTTTTTTGCTTGCTTAAAAAAAATTTTAATTTGTTTTTTCGACTTTCTTTAATAAATAAAGGGAAGGATTGAAAAATAAGGAAGAAGAGCCAAATAAGACCATGATAAAATGTTCAGATTTCTTACACAATGTTTCATTTTTGAAACGACTCCATAAATTACCAGTCTTCTAATAGTGCTGTTTATTATGTTTCTTTGTACGAAAAACAAGTCAGTGCATAAATGTCAGATATGTACTTAATATGAGAAGAAACATACACTTGCTTGTGCCTGTAAAATTCATGATGCTGGATATGTCAAATAAACTCATTTGCTTTTATTGATGTTTTGGCACTAACTAGCTGTGCTCAAACATACCTTACTTTAGAATACAACTCCAAGAACAAATGCAAACAACCCTTCAGCAGGGAGACTGATGCATTTTTTTCTAAATTGGGAAATGAACACATTGATATGAAATTTATTGACTGATTCCTGATATTGGATAATCCCTGGTATTGGTGGTCTCATCTGACTTTCATTTCTCCCTCTCACTTTTCTCCTACCTACCAGAAGCAACTCAAAGAGGAAATCACTTGAAGTTTTAAATTGCTACCTGAGACAGATGCTTGAAATCCAGTAAAAATGTCCGATGTCCTCTAAAGAGAAGGTCAATATTTTATATCTGTACTTAGCAGGTCGTAATAATTAAATGAGCCTTATTTCAAGATGCTGGTTTAATGAGAATGTGCAAATTAACTGTCAGTTAGAATGACATTCTCTCAGTGTTTTTATTACATCAACTCTCTTTACTGCTTGATATTTCTATTGTGATTTAACACTGAAGGTATTTTTTCAACAAAAGTTGATCCACTTTAATTTTCTAAACTTCAGGATGAAGATCTTTTGGTAAAAATACAAATAGATTTTATTCATCTTATACTTCACTCCTTTAAGGAGCACCTTTATTCTCATGATGGACCAACTGGCTATACCTACTTTATATACACCCAGATCTTCAGCTGGGCTAGATCCATACAATTCTATTATCTGAAAGGGTACAAGTGAATGCAAAGTATCAACAAGTAATTTAGAAGGCTCAGGAGGGATGGAGCTTCACTGTACATTTTTTATGGAGTTTAACTTGCAGTAGTCTTCCTAAAGCACAATATTTACAACCCTCCTCCTCTAGCCACTAAAAATACTCTCCAAAATTCAAAACTCACATCGGCTTCTCCTACTTTGTCTTCTTTTGTAGAAAATCTGAGATAGAGTTTTAAAGATAACAGGGTATATTAGATGACATAGCTCCCATTTTCTTTAATCAGGCCCAAAATTTCATTCTTTAAAATTATGCCCACTTGCATACACACAAAACAGACTTCAACTTTTTGTAATAGTATTGTTCACCTCTATAAAATAGCTAACATTTATAGAATTAACAATATATCTTTTTATATCTTTGAGATGATAAAAAGGAGTTGAAAAAGGAGGGAGCAAATCATTTTCAGTAGGCAAAAATTGAAATTTGGGGCAGAAATAATAGTCTTGAAAGAAAAATGTATTGCTAAGTAAGCACATGGAAAAGAAAGTATCAAAGAAATTCTGCAGAGAGTTCTGCAATTTGATTTAGCTTTTGGATTGCTTGAAATATTTTAAAATCGTAGTTCATAAGATGAATTTGTAAATATATCCCACATTCCCACAATTCTTTTTTTCTTTGTTAATAAGATAGCACTTTCCCAAACATGGTACTTCTCAGTTCATACTGCATGTTTTATTCACATTTCATTGTTAAGAGGAAGCATTAAGTAAAAACCTCTTGATCTGTACTGAATGCAACATCAGTAAAAGAAAAAAGAAACTATAGCTTATATAGCACTAACATCTTTAAAAGTCTAGCAATAAATACCACATTAAGTTGTGATTCAGAGCAAAAGAAAATGGAGTTTTCTGAGGCTGACTATGAAGAAGTGCCCATACTATACGTACTGCATCAAATCAAAAGTGTTTTCTACATCCTCTGCTGTTTTATGTTATTCAATGCACTTCATCTCTTAAAAATGTAATTAAAATGTTTGTATTTGTGAACTACAAGTATATAGATTTTCTACTCAAATGCCTCAGACTCAAAGCCCCTCAATCACCATAACATCCCAAATTAATATTTCTCATTCTCTCACTGTCTTCTCTTTGGTAAAGCCAAGTGCATCATGCCTTTTAATAAAAATAAATGGATTCTAAATCTTTCGTGGCATTTCTAATCTAATGAAAGGACAAGGAAATAAATTGTCATGTTTCTTGTCATTTTCTAGCAAAGCCTTTGAAATAAACTTGTTCAGTGTAGACAGAGTAATGATGAAAAGCGTATAATGAAAACCTCAGCACTTTGACAGGTTTTCAAATACTTGTGTGGAAGCAAGAAAGGCAACTTTCTACTATGACAGTGCTGGCAAGATCAAAAGACACATTAATAGTGAACAGAGCAGCAGTACAAAAAAGCAGAGACAGTAGGTTAGGAAATAATGGAGGAGGCTGTTGCCCTGATCTGCGCCACGCATGCAGAGACAGATTGCCAACCATGTAATCAAACCTGTAGCACATTCTGAATAAAAATTCCAATGATTACAGAAACATGCTTCACCTAATATTCAGGTGGGCCAGAGTATTTACTGCAGATGGCACTTTGATTTAAAACAGAAATCATAAAGGAGAGTCTTTTTTTTTTACTTTCCTCTCCCGTAAACCAATGGCATAAAGTGAAAAGTAGGTTCATTGATGGGTAAATTACTCTTTTCTGGAGCCCCAGTGAGGCTAGCTATACTACAGACATAAATTAATGCTGCAAAGTTTATGAGCTATAGGACAGGCTGATACCTTGTGGGGGGAAAAAAAAAAGTCCTAATTTCAATAAGTCTGATTCCCCTGTTTCCCCTGCCCCCCCATCCCCCAAAAAAGCAGCACGGATCATGTGGTTTTTAAAAGCCCAAGACAACAGGAACACAGGTAGAACATAAAACTTTGTAACTGGAAAAATAAGGACAATTATCTGGAATGTCTTGATGGATGTAGGAGCAGGCTGCACTGTTGATCAAATGTTTTCAACTTGGGTTTTATGTAGATTTCACATAAAATACTCAGAGGGCAAGAGGCAATAGTCACTTGTTGCAGCAAGAGAAATTCTGCCTGGGCACAGGGAAAAAAAAGATCACAATGAGAGTGGCTAGGCACTGGAACAGTTTTCCCAGAGAAATTTAGTTGGTTTTTGGTTTTTGGTTTTGTTTTTTTTCTGTCTGTATTCAGAAAAATTTGTCTGTCAAAATTTGTCTGAATTTTGAGTATTTCAAAATTCAATGGGACAAGACCCCGAGCAACCTCCTGTAACTTTGTTGTCCCTGCTTCGATTAGGAGGTTGGACTAGATGATGTTTGGAGGTCCCTTCCAACCTGAATTGTGTGATTTTTGTGATTCTGTGATCCTGTTTTTCAGTTTAGCTGTTCTACTGACTACATCTCAACAATTTTTTCCTATCATATTTCTAACCACAGCACTTTGTTTTTTCTAAACCTCAACTCGAAGGCTTACTAATCCATCAACTAACTGTGCGTGATTGCTATTTCTCTATTCGTCTTTCACTATTTGGCCAAAACATCAGGAATGTCCTTGTACCTTTCTAACCACTTGTGCTGGTTTGGCTGGGATAGAGTTAATTTTCTCCATAGTAGCTAGTATGGGGCTGTTCTGGATTTGTGCTAGAAACAGTGTTGATAATACAGGGATGTTTTCATTATTGCTGAGCAGTGCTTACACAGAGTCAAGGCCTTTTCTGCTTCTCACACCACCCCACCAGCGAGGAGGCTGGGGGTGCACAAGAAGCTGGGAGGGGACACAGCTGGGACAGCTGACCCCAACTGACCAAAGGGATATTCCACACCATATGGCGTCATGCTCAGCATATGAAGCTGGGGGAAGAAGAAGGAAGGGGGGGACATTCAGAGTTATGTTGTTTGTCTTCCCAAGTAACTGTTACATGTGATACAGCCCTGCTTCACTGCAGATGGCTGAACACCTGCCTGCCGATGGGAAGTAGTCAATTAATTCCTTGTTTTGCTTTGCTTGTGCGCGCAGCTTTTACTTTACCTATTAAACCGTTCTTATCTCAACCCATGAGTTTTCTCACTTTTACTCTTCCGATTCTCTCCCCCATCCCACCAGGGGGGAGTGAGCAAGTCTGTGTGGTGCTTAGCTGCCAGCTGGGGTTAAACAACGACACCACTGAATTTTAGTTCTCTTTTCTTTTAATCCATTAGTCCATTACCATTCACATATGTTATTTTCCACTGCTGCATCTAATTCTCTAATTTTTTCTATAAAGTGTTTTGACACTTTCATACAGTTATAGTGAAGTTCATTTTATAGTATTTTTATAACACTTCATATAACATCCCATGTGAATGTATAATTTTTCTCCTGGGTCTGTGGTTTCACAAAATGTACTAATATAGAACATTATAATTTTCTATTGGAAGCCTTTCATTCTCATTCACTCATGTTTTGAACTTACAGCAATGCTTGTAAAAACAGCAAATACATTTGAACAGGATTTAATTCTTGCATGCTTGCGAAAATGCAACCTAACCAATATCCTGGACCCACTAAGATCGAGAGATTTTCCACAGGATTTCGTTCCTGCGTTGAGACTGTCATATCTACCACAGCAGTAAACTAGCTGTATTTTATCTTTGGGCTGCATCATTAGAAACGACATGAAGACCAACCTGTCTCCTATAAAATCTATCCACACAGAAAGGTTTTTCTATGTATCCGTCTCGTATTGAGGGATGTAATATCCCTCCTAGCTCCTTTCTTGGCTTTCTGAAGACAGCGTTCTTCAGATAACTCTTGTTAAAAACTTAGACGTTGATCAATGGGAAGCAGTTTTCTAGGGTCTTTTGAATGGAGTAATCTATTTCCTTTGGTGATCTGAGAAACATTATTACATGAAGACATATTGATAAAAGCAGTGCAATTTGGACTTTCAGTTTTGCATGGCTTAAACACATTTCTTCATTCATTTGACCATTTCTGCCATTGCTGAATAAGCTGTCTATGTCCTTATAGACATTAAATTCTGGGAAAATAGTAAATTCAGGTGTCATGCTGTTTTCTGTTTTCCTATATGTTTTTTTCCTCAACCATGCATTTATATTGATTTATTTCAGACTTTTACTTGTTAACATACTAAGTGCTGCCTCTTAACAGTTTTGGAAATGAGAAAGATTAAGTTACAGCTTTTCTAATATACTGAAACACAGCATTTATTATCCTGCCATAAAATGTGAAAAGAGACCACAAAAAGCAATTAGTTTTGTTGGAAGTAGGAGTGTCAATTGCTGAAAAATTCAGAAATTCAGTTTAATGTTAGTAGAGCTTCCCTGAAAAATTTAGGAATGGAAACCTGCTCACACTGTGTTATCTACTTAAACTCTTTCTTCCTAGTAATTACAAACTAACACATGTTATTTCTCCTCTTTATCTAAAGAGCAATAAATTGTCTTTTTCACAAAACTAGACTTCAATATTGCTTAGAAATGCAGGACTTAGTTGAAACTCTTAGCAATTCCTGTGAAGTATTGCATAATCTAAACTTCCAACTCAATTTGACTTAAGGGGAAAATATGTTTTCTGCTTAACTCCCTCATTATGTTACTGAAAATAGAAGGGTTTAATATCCCATAGTTAGAGATGTGAGAAAAAAAAAAAGAAGAGACTACCTTGACACCTGCCCTGGCAGTAAAGCAGCATCAGAAGAAAGAAAGAAAAAGAAAGACGTAAGTAAAAAACAGTATGGCGAGAACTCAAAAAGAGCTTCATACTTTGAGAAGCAAGCTTTTAATTTTTGTGCATAAAAGGAGACCTCGTCTTCACAGTTGAGAGTGCTGCAGTTGCTTTTTTCTTAGTAGCAGGATCCCACACCTGATTTGAATCCATTCAAACTTACATATTTTTTTCTTGCAGACTACTTTGAAAGATGTGTGAACAGCAGTGGCTTCCCATCCCTGGGTAATACATACAGCATTATTATTATTTTTTCAAACAGTTGACCCCTGAACTTATTTTGTTTGCAGTTTAAATCCATAATGAACAGATAGTACAGATCCTATGATTCTATGATTCTACAGACGGGAAATTTAACACAGGTTATTCTTACAGAGGTAAGACTGCCCTGGCCACCACTGGTGGAGAAGATCTGAGGTTTTGCATTCCAATTAATATTTCATTAGCAATTTCTGTGCTTTGCTACCAATTTGCACATGAATGGATGTCATTCATTATTTAGGAAAACTAACATAAGCCTAACAACAGTTGTGTCGCAAGAACCCTACCCAAAGAATTACATACAAAGGGCACAAGGATGTCGTACTGTATTGACCAAGACAGGACAAGCACGCTAAGCTTCAAAAGCCCTACATATCCTATTTATTTGAACTTACTTACCCAGTGAGGACGTGTCTGATACGTGAGCTTCATTAGCAGTCAAAGCAATCTGATCTGTTTGCCACATGAGTGAGGGGTGGCTGTCTTTCCAATTGCATGAGGACAGATTTGGCTTAGGCCCTAACTAAGACTCTTCTAAATACGGTATCTATCTAAAATGCAAGTTGTGAATATCTCCGTTACTTATCTGAAGGCAAGGGCTCAAAATAGTAAGTTACTTATCTTGATCATCAAGGAACAACATGGTTTTTGTGATACTGCAAAAAACTTGGTTAGGCTAATTCCACCAACTGCTGAATGCTCTGGTGTCCTCACTGAGGCCCTGGGCCACATTCGCTGAACTTGACCACTAGCATTGCTTGTCACTAAGAGTAGCCTTGCAGGATTTTAGACTGCTTTTACTTGTGTGTGCTAAACACAGTTCCAGAAAATGGATTAAGAAGTAATATCTGTGATTCATCTCTAGTGTTTATTTGCATAATGGCATGAAAATGGGAGGCAGCTTTGCAAGAGGCTATTTGCTTTCAATTTAAATGAGAGTACTTCAACACCACAGTTAAAAGAAGTTGTTTCCATTTTTCCAGTTGATTATTTTGAAGACGGAGTTCAATGCATATGTAAAAAACCCCAGTAAACTTGCTTCTTTATGTCAAATATGCATTAACATTACAGGTATGAAGGATACATCATTGGTCTCTAAGAGGTTTTTTTCTCATCTGGGACTTTTTACCAAAATATGGAGTTCCATTTCTGCAGCTTGTGTGATTTGCCACAAAATAAAATTATGTTTTACTGATGGATAGGTTTGGATTAACACAAAGCTAGGAAACACTGAGTTTTTATGCAATGTTTTTGCCAGACTGGTTTGCCAGAAAAGTGAGCATCTTATTCTCATCTTCAGGAAAGCAAGGCTTTGCTTCATAAAGCAGTGCCCTGAGATGTCCTCCAAGGACCTGAATGTTTAGACTCAGGGGGTGATCACACTGCAGGTTGTGCCATATTGGAAAGAAAGCCTAAGCTAGCTTTGGCAGCCGAGCTTCAGTAGTTAGGAGTTTCATCTAAGTTAACTGCCTTATCCAGAACCTTAAAGAAGTCCACAGTAAGGTCCATACTGCTGTAAAGTTGCTTCCAGAGGCAAAATTAGCTCATTTCCATTTACTTCAGCTATCACTGTGCCACACTACAGTTGACAAGCACAGTGTAGCTCTGATTCTGTGGCACAGCAGCTCTCTGCCAGTCCGCCCTTCCTTTTATAAGGTTTTGTGATCCCTAGAGCAACTGCACCAGAATCAAGCCGGAGACTGAAGTCCGCTCCTGAACATAGCCAAAAACCTTCCAAATGCATAACAAGAAATTATGTCAGTATCTGAAGATGTATAACATAACTGGTTTCATGAAGACATGGTATTTCTACAGAGATTGAGCAATGTAATTTTGGCATCAACTAGGCACCTTTTGGTTTTAAAAAATTACTACTGAAGTGAGCTGTTGTTGGTAGTCTGGCAAAGGTTATACAACTCTCTACCATACTTCCAAGCTTCTTTCTTGTCAACAGTTTTGCTTGCCTTCAGCATCCTCGCTTG
>WAAD01021820.1:126183-151108 GCA_013389945.1 Fregata magnificens | reverse complement strand
TTGTGACCATCCCGCTCATAAGATCTGTCAATGCCAATGCAACAACTGATACTCTTCCTGGGGACAGTTCTAAGTCACTTGTTAAATTATTCATTCAGCTACCTAAAAAAGACTCAGATACTGTACATAAAAACACTAAACCCCATAATAATAATCAGAACATCGAATGTATATAAAGTTCTACGTAAATGTTCTATCTTAGATTTGGAAGGTGTTTGAATTTATTATACTAAGGCTGCATACCAGATGAAAATGTAAATTGCTTGTTGATTGCAGTCTTTCTGACCGTATTGCACTAACTAAACTTTTAAAGCTACTGGAGACTTGGCATTGCATCATGCAAGTTCAGTACTTCTGTGTATGGATGACGTTATGTGCATTTGTCACACACTAACTATAAGTTCATTCTTACAGGGGGATTCTCTGTGTGTGTGTGTGTCTGTAAAATCACGTGATGGGAACTCCCTGCCTACTCAACTATCTGATCAGATATGCGCTGATTGTGTTATAAAGAGGGGCAGTCTGTCTGGCACAGGCAGGATGAATGTGTAGCCTATGTAGAATTGGTAACTGTGGACTATTACCATACTTTAATAGCAACTCAGGAAACAGAATAAAAAGAAAGCCTTCCTGCTCTGTCCCAAAGACCTGCAATGTGACTATCAGGTCAAAGGCAAGGGACTGGACACACATAAACGGGGTCAAATGCAAAGAAACCACTGGCACATGAGTTTGGTATACAGTGATCACACATTAACAGCCTAATGGTTATCAACAGTTACAAACTTATTGGCAAACAACAGCTTTGAAGAAATACTTATATGAAGATAATTAAGTAGCTTTGCAAATGTTCGTGCAAGGGTTCTTGAGTCTGTACTCTCTCTGGTCCACGTCTCTTAGGAGACAACACACAAACGCTCTCTGTAACAATCTAGCCAAAAAAAGGGCTTTATTTCCTAATTGATTTATTTTAAAAACTACATGTTTTATAAAAAACCCACATAAGTACATTATGCATG
Source organism: Fregata magnificens (assembly GCA_013389945.1). Lineage (NCBI taxonomy): Eukaryota > Metazoa > Chordata > Aves > Suliformes > Fregatidae > Fregata > Fregata magnificens. Next base: position 150,089 of record WAAD01021820.1, on the reverse strand, counting down.
ATGACTTCTCTGCCAGGTGCAGAAGTGGCAAATTTCATGAGCCATCTGGACAATTTCCTAGAGAATACTGTTGTGGTTGGTGAATGTTCCTGTAGGTAACAGCAGCACTGGGAGAAGTAACAGTGGGGTTATGTGGAAAAACTGCAGCTATGAATGAGACGGCATAACATTCATTTCAGGTACTTGGTGGAAGTGTAATAATTAGTGGCACACTAGAAAATCAAGGAGCAAATTAGAGCCTGGTGCTTTATGCTGAGGAAAGCACAGGGACAAAAAGTCTGTATGATTGGTGTACGTGATTAATATAAATTAACTTTAAACAATAAAATCTCTGACTTTGCATCACAGAAANTGAAGGTTTTGTATTTTTATCTTGCTTACTAGCCTTTCTTCTTAGGTTGATAGGGGGAACATGCTGCCTTCCAACATAGCACCTGTCTTATGACTGCACAATACTGTGCATGATAAGAGAGCCTGCAAGGCCTGAAAACGCAGCTGTAATGAGACCTCCCCTTTCCCCATGAATGTTAGCTAAGTGTCAAGGTAAGGCACTATGCAAAACTTACATTATTAGAAATCACTGATGAGTGTCCCTTAAAGCAACTATCTTCGAAAGGAAGAACAGTAACCACATGTATTCAAATTCAGCAACCTTAGAGAAGTGAAAAAAATCACTACAGTAAAATTTAACTTCAAAATGGGAACTATGTGGTAACCAGGAAACTATTTTAAAGGATGAAGGGGAGTAATCAAAAGGGTAAAATGCCTTCAAGAGTATTTAAAGACACCATATTGCAGCCTCAAAGTAAATGTTTATCCCTATCAAAAAATAGTTTAAATGACCAAAAAGAAGGAGTGTGGTTAAACAACAGAGAGAAAGAGGCAATTAGAAGTAAAATGACATCCTTCAAAAACCAGAAGTTGTATCCAAAGGTGCAAAACAGAAAATGTATAAAAATTCTGATATGTGAAATGTAAAAACATAATAAGCTATGTCAAAACTGATTCTTAGAAGCAAGCTGCTAAAGGCATGGAAATTGTTAATAACGTCTCTCTAAAACACATGCAAACCAAGCATCCTTCCCAAGTCTGTAGGGCTGACAGACAGCTGAGCTATGGAAGAAGCACTGGGGGATGCTGTGGCCGTAGCAGAAAGGCTAAAAGAACTGCTTACATTAGTGTTAACCACATGGGAGCTTAGAGATGTCACTGCACTGAAGCCTTTACTTATAGGGGATGCATCTGAAGAACTGTCTCAAAGTGAAGTGTCAGCAGAATAGGTTTTAGAACAGATCAATTAAATGTATAATAGCAAACACTGTAAGAAACAGATGGTATTAACCCAAGAATTCTCAAAGCTGCTGCTGAACCACTAACTGCTCCGGGCAAACTATTGAATAAATTAGTCCTTACACCAGAGAAAGAGCAGGTGGCAAGCCTAACGCCCATTTTTAAAAGGACCCCGTGGGGTGCGTGTGGGTGGGGAATAAGCAGGCTGTGAAACCTACAAACAAATAAGTCTGATTTTCTTATCAAGCAAATTGACTGAAGCTGTGATAAAGAATAAAAATAATAGATCTGGATAAATGTGTCATTGTCAGGAAGAGTCAGTAAAACTTTTCTTTAAAAAAACCCAGTAATCTATGCTTCGCAAATCCAGCTGAGATCTTCGGGCATGTGTCATCCTCTTGCATTTTGATTTTCAAAAAGCTTTTGATGATGCTCTTGTCCAAAAGTCTGTTGGTCTTAAAAGAACATAGTCTCATAAAAAGAGAGACTGGGAGAGTATGTGAAAAACATAAAATCACAAATGACTTGAAGAAGGTGAATAGGGCATGATTATGTACTGATTTTTTTTAACACAAGGAACAGAGATTATTAAGTGAAATAGCCTAAAAAGCTTGAAATAAAAAAAGCAGTTGTTTACTCAATGTGTAATTAAACTGTTGAATTCACTGCCATAGAATGAAGAGACCAAAATCATTACGGGGTTTAAAAAGTGGCTGGAAAAACTGATAGAGGGTATGCACACCACGAGCTATTAATCTAAAATGTGGATTTAATCACTGAGTTAATCTTTGGTCTATATACCATGGGCTAGGAAGGTATACACTTGCCTCCTTTTCATATTCTTTCCATAAGCATCTTCTTCTGGTCAGTGTCAGAGAGAGGATACTGTCAACTACTTCAATCCTGATGTTCCTCTGAATATTTTAAAATGTCAGTATGGAAAACAAGATTTATAAAGTGCACTTTATGTCATAATATTAAATATTGTATGACTAAAAAGAGCAGAGAAAGTGATGGAAATGTTATGGAGAGAAACTACCCCCAATTTTTGGTTTCTCTTTTATTAAAGCTTGAAAAATATGTTAATTCAAACCAGATATAGAACTGATAGAAGCAGATTCAGTATCAGTATCTCCAAAGATATGTGGGGAAGATTTGTTTGAAAGGATGGTGTTGTAACTAGGGTATTAGATTGGATTTGAATTCTTACCAAAATCCTGGCTGATGCATTGAAAAGATTCTCCAGGCTTCTGTTTCCCATCTACAAAACTGGGTGACTTCCCACAGTAACTCCTGCCTTCCGGCGTGTTGTAAGTGTAAGTACTTAATGTTTCAAGGCACCCAGAAAATGTGTTTGAGAAGGCTCCTAGCAAGTTGCAGTGCCATTAATCTTTGCAATTTGTTTACAAGGCTTCAGCCAGTTTTCACTCCGTGCAACACAGGTTTACATCCAAGCCTATCTGAATTAATTCTTGTAAGACCTTGTGAGGCATTGAATCAATATAGTGTTTACTGTTTAACTTACTCATTGAAGAATATTTTACATTAATATAGCTCTTCTAAAGCTGAATGGTCCTGAAGCGCTTCGCAAACTACGTTAATACAACCTCAGCACTAAAACGCTGCACTAGCAGAAAGTATATAGAGAGGGGGAAATTACAGCCAAGGACAACAGGGCAAACTATTTCTGTTACAAGAAACTGTTTCAAAACCTTTGCTGCACACTGACTGCAGTTTGTAGAGAGAAATCCTAGCATAGTCTGTTATTGATAACAGTGCTGCCCAAGCAAGAGAGAAACCGAAATATCATGGGGCACTCAGGAATCACGTGCCTCTCCCAGACTCCTTTTTACTCTTGTGGTATCATGTGTTCTTCTGCTCTCTTTTCTTCTTTACTTTTGGGTGTGATGAGGGTTATGCAGCTCTGAAACTATCCTCGAGCCACATCATCCCCAAACGTGTTTCTCAGTTTTGTGGAGGTTAGATTTGTTTCAGAATCTCTGCCTTGTTGCAGAGCTTTGGGGAATCGTTTAGCTTTCATTTAAAAAAGGGTTGGTTCTTCTGCCGAGTAGGAAGCTGTGGTGCTGGGAGGCATGAGTTGCACCTGTCATGAGGCTCAGTGCCTCGCCGCAAATGCAAGCGTGTGACAGTGAGATCTGGGATTTGTCCAACCTACCACTGACTTCAGGACTCTTTCCATGCTGCTGTAACCTGTTCAGGTACTGTAGGCAAGTCCCTGATGTTTGGTTTTCTATCATCTCCCATAACCTGGGACTGCCAGCAGCTGTCTTCTGCTCTGCATCTTTCCCTCAAAGGGTCTTGGACTGAACTGCAGTGTTTATCTCCTTTTTGAGACATTCATAGTCAGGCAGCTGGAAGGAGCTGGAGATACAGACCAGCGTACAGTGGGGAGTGAAGACTGGGGAAGGGTAGACTGGATATGCATCCTGTCTCTGCTGAGTGTCTCATCTCTGCTGAGATGAAAGATTAGCAACAGAGTGAAACTCACCATTTCAAACCCTTCTGGGCAAGCAGAGAAGATCCAGGTCCTCAGGGTCACACTAATGGAGTCCACTGTCGCAGCCCAGGGTTACATGGAGAATGGAGCCCCAAGAGCCTACCCATCATGAATGGTAATGGCTGAATTATACATCCACGGTTCTCCATTGCACAGTGCCACCATGGTGGTGGGTGTATGTGAGAAGAGCGGGAGTGAAGTCTGTTTCAGAATCTGAGTTCTTGCCTCAGGCTTTGCTTCCTTACTGCTGTTGAGCGGATGGCACTCATTTACCATAAAGTGACACAAACATTGCCTGGTATCCCTGGACTTTCTAAGTGTGCCAGTGTTACTGTACTGTGTTCTTTGATGGCCCTGTTACTAAGACTGCAGTGGCTACTTAAATTTCACGTGCCAGTTTTCTTCTCTGTGTCATTTCCTAACTACTGGGAAAATTCTTTCTCTCCCTTTGACACTGGATTTACACAGCTGACCATTGGAGGAGGAATGCTACTGACCCTGCTCTCTTCCCCCATTCCTTCCAGAGTCACTTGCAAAATTTCTTCTGATTTCAGACAAGCCAAAAATCTCAGCCTGATTTTATCTCCTGACAAAAAGAAATCTCCTTAGGTCTTGAAGTCAAGGATGGCTACACATGCTGATGTTTTTCAAAGGTTTAAGAGATATAAAAGCTAGGTTATGAACATGTGATGCCATCCGAAGTAATTTTCTGCTTCATGGGTTGTTTGTTGGAATCTGCCTGGCAGGAAGAAGCAAGTTGAGCTTTTTAGGATTTATTTTTTTATATATAATTAGAATAGGTTTTTATTAAGATCAAGTTTGAATCAGTTTCCCAACAATGAATCTGACAGCATGTGAAGTCCTGAGAATTGCAATGCAAGCAGAAGCAAGATGTGAATTATAAGTAGGAATGCCCCACTTTTCTGGCCCCCAGCAAATCTCACTACTAACCTTTGCTGCTCATAAAAAACCCGTCAACTCGGGAGGCTTACTTTGACAATAGGAAAAAAGAAAAATAGCTGTAATGATTCACAATGGGTAGTTATCATTAGCTCCTAAGAAAATAAGGATGTAGCACATAAGTTAGCAAAAGCTGCTTTTCCAAGCTAGATTCATTTTGCTATTGCCAAAATTTGACAGTGGTAATAAATTCCATGAGGTGCAGATCATCTCTTTATTCTGTGCTTACAATGTCCAGCACAATGAGGTCCTGATCCACGTCAGAAAGTCCTTGATCCTACCAAACTATAAATAAAATAATTGTAAACCGTTGCTTTTCCTTCTCCAATTTCTTTGATCCATGCACAATGAACATGCTGTTCTGAATTAATTCTCAAAGTGCCCCTGTGAGAGCTACTGAAAGAAAATGCATTGTTTTTTACTGAAATTTTTATTGGAATTTACCTTTTTGGATTTCAGCTTTTGTTGTTACTTTGTAATGAAAATGCATTCCCTCTACCTTTTCTTTCTCTTTCCAAGAAGAATATGAAGCAGTGGGAGAAGTGGGTTGGGTAGAAAGAGAGTGAAAAAAAAAAGAAAGTATTCAGCAGAGCTTCTGCTGAGATCAGAAATGGAAAACCAGTCATGGTCATGTTACCTTTAAGTTATTCTTTGCCTGAGTTACTTTAATACTGGGCTCACCATCTTGCACAGGCAGGGTGACTGTGTAGCCCAGCAGGAGCTGCAAGAACACCGGTGGAGATGTGCTCTGTTCTAGTCACAAATTAGCATCTTAATGCATGTGGACATTGTGACCAGACCTAGACAACAGGGAGCATAGTTGCCTCTCTGCACATGAACAGTTGTTGCTTGTAAATGGCCTCTCTTTAAATCAACCCATCAACCTATTTGTTTAATGATGTATTTTAAATATATATGGCTTTCAGCAGCTACTGTCTAATCTACAGGATTTCTGGACCCTCCAGATTTCTGGATCTAGGTAGACTTCTGACCATGTTCAGACTCCATATGACACCTGGGGTGCACTTTATTCTTTTCTGTTGCCTTCTTACCCTGGAAAGGAAACCCAGTTGTACAGGTCTCTTTGTATCACTCACTGAACTGGATGATAAAGCCTTTGTGTAAATATATCTACATATGTACATGGATGATTCTGTTTTTCTTATTATACAGAAATCTCATAACTACGGCATAAAACACGGGTAATGTTTAGATCAAATGTGAAACAATTCCACATAAAATTAAAAGCAAATCACTTTTTCCTGCAGTTCGGCTTATAAGGAAATTAACTTAATTGAATATGGACAGCTCTATTTTGCAAAAATATTACAGCTGAAGGTAATTTGGTTTTGGAAAATATTTTAGTAGACCATTTCAATTTCAATGAGATTACTTACTAGAAAATTAAATACATTTTCTGTTAAATGTAATAATGAATTCCATTGTCTGCATTGCTCAGGCAGAACTACAATATAATTGTGTTTAATACAATTAAACACAGTCTCTATTAAAAGTAATAATGCAGTCTATTGTCTACATTACTCAGGCAAAACTACAATACAATTAAGGTCTTGTATGTAAGTCACTCAGAAAATACATGTGCCTTATTACATCCTCATTCTGAACATTACATCCTCACAGCTCTCCAGGCTAGCATGTCTTGCTTGTCCTCATTCTAGTGAACCCCTGTTGTTACCAGCTAGTCACAGACTTGCACAAAGTAAATTCAGTGCTTTTATCCCAGATATTAGGGAACTCAAATCAGCAAGCTTTTCAAAGCTCCCATCTCAAAGCATTTCTCCTACGTTTTTACCATCTCTCATGCCATTTAGCTAGGAATATTAATGCTTAAATATCTTTTAAAGTGGTCCAACAATCCTCCAAAGCTCCAAAGGTAACCCAGTGAAAACTGCTATATACTCTGGTTAAAAAATTTTCCTATTTTATAAGTATAACCATTTAAGTAATTTCTAATGCCTGATAACAGAACCTGGGTGTTATATTGACTGTAATAAGTAAGTTACGCCCCTTGAAAAAGCACTGCATGTTAAAAATTGTGATAGAGTCACTGGTTTTTACAAGACAAAACCAGAACCTTGAGGAAGAACGGGAATAGAAACAAAAAATGGTGAAAAGAAACAAATGTGATTTTGGTAACAGGTTACACCTAGCTGAGCAAATATTCAGTGTGCCTTATTGAAAGATCGCCTTTAATAAGCCTTATTTCTCCTCAAAAGATCAGGAGAAACGATGGCAAGATGAGGACAGAATCTACAAAAGTGATCAAAGATGGTGGAGACAGAGTAAAGAGATGTGACACAAACAGGTAGTGTAAATACAAGTGCTAAAAATTCCTGGANCCCTCTCTACTTTATTCCTAGTATTCTATTACTTCCAGAAAGCACTGAGGATCACACTGGTATGGAACCAATGCACAGCTGCATTGTCTTGTAGTTCATTGTGTTAGCTTCCAACACAACTCTGACTAACTATAGAAACTTAAACTTTTTAACATTTTGAGTAACATTTTAGCAATAAACAGGATTGTTAGTAGCTCTGAGGCCTGGGTGGTGAAAAGAGCCTAAACTGAAGGCAGAACTTTTGGTTCCAGGCATTTACTGCCTTGGTTTTTATTCCACTTCACAACTCTACACCTTTCACTGATCTCTTCTGTTCCTGATATCTACTTTCAGAGAACCAGCTTTTGGGGNATATAATTGTGTTTAATACAATTAAACACAGTCTCTATTAAAAGTAATAATGCAGTCTATTGTCTACATTACTCAGGCAAAACTACAATACAATTAAGGTCTTGTATGTAAGTCACTCAGAAAATACATGTGCCTTATTACATCCTCATTCTGAACATTACATCCTCACAGCTCTCCAGGCTAGCATGTCTTGCTTGTCCTCATTCTAGTGAACCCCTGTTGTTACCAGCTAGTCACAGACTTGCACAAAGTAAATTCAGTGCTTTTATCCCAGATATTAGGGAACTCAAATCAGCAAGCTTTTCAAAGCTCCCATCTCAAAGCATTTCTCCTACGTTTTTACCATCTCTCATGCCATTTAGCTAGGAATATTAATGCTTAAATATCTTTTAAAGTGGTCCAACAATCCTCCAAAGCTCCAAAGGTAACCCAGTGAAAACTGCTATATACTCTGGTTAAAAAATTTTCCTATTTTATAAGTATAACCATTTAAGTAATTTCTAATGCCTGATAACAGAACCTGGGTGTTATATTGACTGTAATAAGTAAGTTACGCCCCTTGAAAAAGCACTGCATGTTAAAAATTGTGATAGAGTCACTGGTTTTTACAAGACAAAACCAGAACCTTGAGGAAGAACGGGAATAGAAACAAAAAATGGTGAAAAGAAACAAATGTGATTTTGGTAACAGGTTACACCTAGCTGAGCAAATATTCAGTGTGCCTTATTGAAAGATCGCCTTTAATAAGCCTTATTTCTCCTCAAAAGATCAGGAGAAACGATGGCAAGATGAGGACAGAATCTACAAAAGTGATCAAAGATGGTGGAGACAGAGTAAAGAGATGTGACACAAACAGGTAGTGTAAATACAAGTGCTAAAAATTCCTGGAAAATATCTTGATATGGCTCAGAAACTCTCTGTGAGCATCAGATCAGTCTTTGTGACCTGCTTGGCATTGTTTCTTCTAGCAGCAGAACTAACCCTTGTACAGAAGGACAGATCTGCTAAAACTTTTCTCTTAATTTATTTTGACTGATCATCTAGCTTTTATTTTTATTTGTTCTTCCTGTGCCTGAAAATGAATTTTCTCTCATATGTCCACCCAATGACACAAGGAGAGGACTCCCATTCGCTTTCCCCCTCTCTACTTTATTCCTAGTATTCTATTACTTCCAGAAAGCACTGAGGATCACACTGGTATGGAACCAATGCACAGCTGCATTGTCTTGTAGTTCATTGTGTTAGCTTCCAANGTAGAGTAGGGGTATAGAAACCTGCCAAAAGAAACTACTTCTGGATGTACATGGATTATGGCTAGTTCAATTCAGAAATTACATAAAACCTGATGCAAATGTATTAACTCTTAGTTGTAGAAATATTTGTTTGGGTAACTAAAAAAAAAAATGCTGATTGAAAGTTTAATGTTTTAACAGTGTCTGTGGTACAAGGGGCTTCTACTGCACTGTAGGTACCTGCCTACCACTACGTCCATTTTAGCATTTCAATTTCAATTTGACACTTAGATTTTGTCCCATTGGAGATAATTACAGTTATTTTCATTACAATAATGCCTGGAGATTTCAATCAAAATTAGAAAGCTTTTGCCAGGTAGTATAAAAACATATGACAAGGCATAATTCCAACCCTGAGAAGTTTACAATTCAGATAGACAGGATGTACAATGGGAGACCTATTTGCATCTGCAGGCATCCAAACACCAGATCTTGAATACCAGACTGTAAGTGGCTTGCCCAAAGGGAAGCGGGAATTGAAAATACTCTTCCTGAGCTCCTGGCNTTCTCCTCTTCTAGGGCTCCAAAGGATCTAGGGACGATATTAGGATGGTGCAACTAATTCTCAGCATGAATGAATAATGTAGATATACACCTAACCCTTAATTTCAGTGATCAGGATCAAGGCAAAACCAGCTATCCAAAGGTAAGACATTCAGTACTTTTTGCACGGCTTAGTTTTAGCAGCTTCCTGCACTAAACAGTTTTACAGGAATTTGAGGACTGAAAAAGAAATAACAGGAAATAAATATTTAAAGTCATACATCATTTCCAATTGGCTAGATCACTCTAAGTGGTAATTTCATATCCAATAGAAAAACAAAAAGAATAAAAAATTCAAAGCCTTTTGCACTAGACCTTAACATGTCCTTCTGTGCATCATAAAAGCTGAATTATTTTATTACTGATTACTCACAAGGAGACTGAGACCAAAGCATTGAACAGTTTCTCCTTCTCCTAATCACAGGACTTCCATGCTTGAACTTCACAATGTGGCATGTATGTTTCTGTGTTTCATTCTGTTGTTTTTTAAAAATTTGATGCAGTCTTTTGTCTTTGAATGGAATAAAACCAACAGCTGATTTGCTTGCAGAATGCTTTGTATTTTTGGGATGTCTACAGACATTGCCAGGAGAAATTAATCATCTGATGACCTTTGTCCCATGAGACTGTAGCTGCAAGTCAAGCTGTCCTGAGCTGAAGTAAATCTGAGAATCTTTGAAAGGACAAAGTTATAAAAATCAGGGTTATAAATAAAAAAGAGCCCCCCAAACATTATCTCTTGTAGGCAATGCAGCCTAAATTATCATAGCAGTCTTTGCAGTAACATGGAAGGAATGATTGTGGTGAGGCAGAGGGAGAAGGCTTTGCCTCTTTTTACAGTGGGTATTTATCTAGCCTTGTTACTACATCGTCTGAGCACAAAACAGTCGAAATATATTTATTCACCCAGTACTACTGAAAATAGAAGCTTGATCTATCAGGAAGCTCCGTGAATTGCAAGTAGTCACAGTGCAAATGCAGATAGTTGAAGACCTAGGCTCGTGCAGTAAGCTTTGAATAATTCTTGCTTTCCCATGAATAATCACAATTACCTCAGATCATGCCATCTTCTCTCTCAGGAGGGAGAGGAGCACATTCAAGCAGTGGTACTGTGGCTAATCTTACAGAGTCTGCCCCGTTTTCTCAGTAACCTTCCAATAGCCAGGGAAGGCACATAGCCTGGACGCTGAGGCCTGGTAAGGATGATTTATCTGACATCAGCAGAATTCTGACACTCACATCTGAAGAGTTAACTGTAACAAAAGATAACAATGGAGCAAACTTATGTGAGCTTGGCTTCCTAACATTAGCTATCCAGATGCTCCGAAATTAAAGTCCTATCCAGCCATCTATTCCTATGATCCCCTCTCAAACCATAATACTGGAATAATAAAATAGCTTCTGTTTTAACATAGTGAGTGCAGTCACACAAATATTTTACTGGACTATTCTCCTCTGAGACTGAAATTCTTCATGTATATGCATCAGCCCAGGACTGTTCACAAGCGTATTTTAGGAAATGGTTCCTTGTATGAAGACCAAACTGGTAGATGAGAGAGGATGAGTGTAGGTGAATAAGAATACCTGACATTTGTTTTCATTACTTCATATTTGTTTTTTATTATTCATTCACTTATTAAAACAGTTGCAGCCACTCACTCAGAAACAGGTAACGTTCCAGGTAATTTAGATGGCAAAATCCACTGCAGACATTGGGCAGTGAATTCTTGCAGGGCATAGCTCTTGGCCTGTAGTTTGTTTTATGGACCCTTTGCTGAATAGTCACTATTAGTAGAGACATTCACAGATATTATGTGCTTGTTTTGGAACAGCCATGAACAAAGCACAGGAAGAACACATTGAATTATTAGCTATGAACACATTCCCAAATCAGCTTTGCTGGGGAAACATGCTGCAGTTTTAGAATATGCTTTTTAGTGAGAATCTAGTGAAGCAACATCCCCCTACACAGATTCAGCTGCCCACTCCAGCAGAGTGAGGGCCAGACTCACAAGCTGCTGGGATACTTTCCGTTAAAGAGAAATATTTCTGCACTGGGCAGAAGAGTAAATTAGGTCGGGGTTTTTTGTTTGTTTGTGTTTTTTTTTTTTCTTTTCTCTTTTTTCAGTTACCACTTTACAAAGTATTTAAATTTAGGATCTTTCTGTGATATTTTGTCCCACCTTATAGGCTCCATATGGTTCTTCAGGATTTCCCGTGGTTAAAATACAGCAGTTGAAAAAACAATTCTTTCTCTAAATAGGCAGGAACAAATGTGGGGTCTTAATGAAGTGATGGAAAGCAAACACTGAAGTAGACACAGGGCCCAGATTCTGTGCTATAACCTCATTTCAACTTGGCTCAGGTGTAAGGACTAGCAAGAATGAAGCAGAGAATTTTTAAATCTTTTGCAGCCCCCTATTTGGATCAGATAGATATCAGTCCTAAGGGAGAAGATTTGTGCATTGCCAGGGTTCAGCATGAAGCTGTATTTGTTTCTCCTCAAGGGGCTTAGAGCTGCTGGGAATAATCCAAATGCAGAGTATCCCCATGAGTTAGTTTAGCTTTTGGGGAGTCTTTGGGCTGCTCTAGCTCAGGCCTGATTGCTCATTGTTCAATTGGTAACTAGAGAGAGGAATTTCTGGCAAGTCCATTATACCAGCTTTTAACTGCTAGCAAAAGAAAAAGCTTAAATTTGGTCTCAGGAGTCTTGGAACAGACCTCACCTTGAGTTTTGGCTTACCTATCTCTTTCCTGATATGTATATATTGGTAAAGATTTTTGAAGTGCAGGGAAGTGGCAGACAGAGAAACAGCTGGTGCAGAAAATTAAATAGGCTTAGAAAGCAATAGAATAAACTCATGGAAGAAAAATCCATCAAGGACCACTGAAAACAAAGACACCGTCCCTAACTCAGAAAATTTCTGAGCTGCAAACCCCTGGATACTGCTACCGTATCGCTGGTATACATCACATTGCAATTGCCCTGCTCTTGCATTCTGCCATAGGCATCTATCTAGGCCACGGCTGGAGATAAGATACTGGGCCGGCTGGACTTTTGTTCTGACTCATTATGGACATCGTTATTTTTGTGTGACAAAATCTCAAATTTCAATGACATTGCTGTCGACATCATTGCTATGGAAACCAACTCTACTGCAATTTACTGACTACATTTTAAAAATGCATTAGTGATGATCCATTTACATCAAATCTCATGGAAATCGACCAACACCTTTTGTATTTTTTTTTACACTTTTGTGGAATGATGCAGCAATGAGGAGCTGTCAAGCTTGACTAGTGACTGGCATAACATGCAGAAACACTATACAAGCTCCATACTGATGAAGCTCTGATATCTGCATAGGGCCATCAGAGGAAACAATTTGGTTTTTATAGTGCAAGACACAAGAGATGAAGGCTCAGGGGCTGTTCAGCCCAGAGCCCGTTTCTTCTTCTTGGGAGCAGCTAGGAACAGGCAGAACATGAGTTCTCCAGAAGTAGCTGCTGATATGACCACAACAGCTACTAAGTTGCTGTGACTGTGGTTTTGTGCTGGGAATCTCACAACTTGGAAGAAGTTCACATCTAACAATATCAGCTGCCTCCACAGTCCCTTTGGTCCCACTGCTTCTAATGGGATTACAGCAGGGATCGATTTGTTCCATAGAGTTTACGCTGAAGATACCACTAACTCAAATATTTATTTCAGACATTCCTTCAAAACCTTCTGTGCCTGCTCAGAGCTGTCTCAGTGCTCAGGGTCAGTGCCTTTGTGCCTTTTAAGCCCTGAAGGAGACACTTCAAGGTACTGACCTTCTTTTTTCAATGAGATTGCGGTGGTGTACATACAGCCTCCTATGCCCGTGAAAAACCAGGCATCGCCTCTTCTCTCCCTAGCTGATTAATGGTGAGGATACATTATCAGAGTTAATAGGAGTCAAATGAAGAAAACCAGTCAAGTGAAACCCTGTAAATTGGTTCCTGTGCTTTCTCCATCTCTTCTAATACCTAATGCCAGGGATTTTCATTCTTGTCCAGCCAGGGCTAAAAGGGAAAGGATTAGAAAGTAAATAACTCCCACATCTGCAATAGGGAAGCAGTCAGCTGTTTCACTGGCCCATTCATTAGCAGGACAGAAATGTAAATCTACATCACAGAAATGTTTTTTTCCTCCTGTACAGCCTGTCATTCTTCTTGGAAAAGTAGATGTGCATACTAGCTTTCCACCTATATGTCTCTGTCTGTGTGTCTCTGCATCTTTATTATTCTCTGCCCCGAGCTATATGACCTTTACTGAGGTGAAATTACCAGTTTTCAATGGGAATTTTGCTACTGGAAAGCAGGCAAGATTTGACCTGTTCCTCTTGGATGTCCTATTTTAACCTTTTTTTTTAGTTTAAAATTCCTACCACTACTCTCTCTGCTGTAGTGCCAGGTGGCAAAAGAGTCCTGCTTCAGGTGGCAAAAGAGTCCTGCTAGCATAGGCTAGGTGGTGTTGCTCTGAAGACCTAGTTTTAAGACCTACTGGGAAAACACTGGGAGGCGATGCTTTGTCTATCCTATCTTTCCATCAGTTGTTGCCAGCGATTACCAGTGGTGAGAAATCTTATAGGGGAAAGCTGGGTAGATAAGAGCAGTGTTCCTGGCTCTACTGATACCCATATAAAATGCCACTGCCATCACCTGCTTTCCTTGTTGCTTTCCCCTTCTGTCTCGTTCTCCATTCACCTACCACACAAATGAATTTGAAAATTCTGTAACTGCTATTAAATTTCCACCACGAAAATGCAATAGAGACCAAGCGGAAGATGAGAACTATCAGTCTCCTGTAACAGAATAGATAATGATACTGATCTTTGCAGCTGTGCTGTTTCCAAAGATAATGGCGAGAAGTTGCGGAGATCCACTGTACTAGTGAGCAGTTCCCCCATTCAGAGTGGCCTGATGCATGTGTGACTCTGAGACTCTTTCCGCACACCGGGCTGCTTCCCATACTGTGTTATCATAATGCTTTCTGTAAGACATACTGCAGAGACACCTAGGGAATGCAGGATCGCTCCTCTGGACAAGAGAGAGAAATGCTCTGGGAGAGAAAGTGCAAACTCATTTCCTATACATAGAAAGATGAAATTCCTCTACATAGCTTATTATCCTTGCAGTTGCTCTCTTTCTCTCTTTGCTTCTGTCACACCAGTGATGGTTATCTCCCAACATCAGTAGTCAAGGTAATCTCTCCCCCTTGACATAAGAGTTTGATTTGGTAAGCCTACCTGTATAATAGCTATTGTAACACAGCACACAGAGTCTCAGGCTTTTCTTACTGAATATTTCACTTGAAAGCCAAAGAAATTGTCTGTTTTCTTTCTCTTCTTTTCTCTTTCTAGTTTAGAAACACTACATTAACAAAACAAAAAATGTGAAAAGCCTGGACTGCCTTCTCTCCTTTCTCCCTTCTCCTCTCAGTAGTAATTATTTGAAAGTAATGCAAAACCACTTTCCATGCATAATGTTGTCATGCACATCTTTCCTTTTCTCTAGTTAAAGAATATTAAATAAAATGTGTCAAGCCGTAGGACTTTGTAATAAAACATTGTAAACACAATTGGTTTTCTCTTCCTGTTTGACTAACATTTTTCTTGTTATCTTTCAGTTTGGATTCCTGGAAAACTGTAAGACTAGTTTCATTCTTTGAGTTCTTTTTTTAAAGCTTTACTTACCATCCTTCTAAACAAAAAAGCCAGTGACCACATTCAAGCCATCAATAGCATGCTCTTCAGCTAGCAAATAATTAGTGTGAAACTCTGAATTAATAAGAAATATGAAAACATTAAATCACTGGATGTATCTATTTCTGTATCTAACAAGCAAATATACCTCTTACTGGATTGTAAACCTGACTGAGTATGAAGAGCAACAAATACAGTGGAACCTGACCCAGACTTATACCTCTTATTATTACAGCAAGAATGATATGGTAATAATAATATTACCAATGCACTCTTTCTCAGCAGTTCTGAGTATCCCTGATACATGCTTGCACGCAAACGCCTAAAAGCAGCACCACAATAACAAACTATTGTATGTTCCACAGCATTCCTGACTATCTCTACTGTGATTTTATCTATATATGTCTACTATTCGTAAATGACAGTGGGAATGAATTGTTTTCATCTTAGGAGCTGCTCACAAACTTCATTATCTTCTAATAAGTAATCAAGGCACATGATTGTCACCTAAACTTCTTTCTCTTTTTCGTGCCTGTGACACATCACTGCAAGAATAACATACATCAGACAAAAAACAATGGCCAGTGATTACTGATGTTTGATGTGAATATAGATATTATAAAGAACAACCACTTCCCAAATTTTTGTGAATACAAGAAGTTTTTCCACATGAGATTTTGTGACAATCAATCACAAAGATGATTCAGTTTAACAAACTGACTATTTTTAGAAAACAAAAGACTGTCTCAGTATGGCTCAGCTAGAATTACTACATAGCCTCATCTACAGAGCTAGAGTGGGAATGCTGTCTGTTTACTGCTAACTACTACCCAGGTGATCCATTAAATACAGAAGATTCCTGCAGCTGAAATAGCCAGTATTTCCATTCCGGTATAATCCTCTTCTGCTCCGTTCTATACTACTATACCTCTCTCAGAATTATTTTTTGTCTCCTCCAATGAAAGATACAAAGCAAGAAAGCGACAAAGGGGAAAAAATTGCTGAAAATAAGTCTGAAAGCAACAATTGGGAAGCTATAAAGCCAACTGATCTCCCACAGGATGCTAGCTTTACTTCTTTATTTGGATTAGTACTGGACAGTTCTGACTGCTAAGCGCTAACTCATTCGTCCTTCACAGGACTAAAATAACATTTCACACCATACTTGCTAATTTCCATAGCTATTAAAAAGCTGCTCCTTCATGATCTAGCTGCTTTTTCTACAGTGAAGCTGTAATGCTGGAATGAACAACAATGTGTAATGCTGATCTGAACAATGTTGTCTTTTCAGACGTTAACTGGTCTGATACCCATCACTCATATAATCCTGTTTATAGCTGAGGAAAGCATGCCATAACAAATGGTGGTGAGCAGACCAAAACCACAAAAGGGAGTAAGTGTTCAAGCTGGGGCTAGATTGCAAGAGATCCAGCCTTACAGACCTGTGCTTATTTTTAAATACAATGTTGCCTCAGGCCTGGGCCATGTATAGGAATACACTGATCTCCATGACTGAAGGCTGCGATGTCGCGTGCATTATGTGCAGAGTAATATCTTCACTTCTGTGTTAAAGGGAAGTCAAGCTTTCAAATGTTTAGCAAAAAGAAGTATCTCTCAACACAGTAAGAAATATTCTTCTAGCAGTCATTTCACTTTAGTTAAATTATCCTTTTATTTTCAAAATTGCTCAGGTATGAAAGCCCTTCTTTGTTCTTTTGAGGATGATGTCTTAATGGCAATTCATCACAGCAGCCATGAAATCTTGATGACAAATCCATAAACCCTGAAAAAGATTGTAGGGGAATTCATCTCCTAATTTAAGCATGAGCTAGTCTGCTGCTTAATATAATAAAATAACAAGAAGCAATTCGCTGAGTGGAAATTTAGTGTGGCTTGGAGTGCACACACCTAAAACAAACTCCAAACCCTCAGCAGTTTGCTTCCCCTGTGAGCAATCTGCAGATGAGGTGACCGCTGGCCCAGCCCTGTCTCTCAGCTACTCCTGGGCCAGCTCACCCACTGGCCTGAATAGTCCTGCACATGCTATTGAGATTAGAAGCAGCAACATTTGTCATATCGTGACCTCATTGCGATAATATAAAACAAAGGAGCCACCTTGCAAGAACAAAATATGCTTCTTCCAATGGTTTTCTTATGCTTATATTCCTACTACCTGCTGTTCTAGTGTATCTAGACTTTTTTTTCAACAGCTAACAGAATCAGTACATTTTAATTTTTCACTGAAAATATTTGGCTTTTCAATGGCAATTCCTGTTTCTAGAAATTTCAGTTTTAGATGTCCTGATTTCAGACAGTCACATAACAAACATTCCAGTACGGTGACTATAATTTCTTTTTACACAGAGAAACAAGGTACAAATATTTTAAACTAGCTCTTCAATATGAGAAGTCACACTATGAGTAAACCAAAGTTAGAGGTCAGGAGCCCTGACTTCTTATCAAGTTACTTCAGCCTCTGATCTGGCAAAACACATCAACAGAAACATTGCAAATACAAATAATTTCTGGAATGTCCCTCTACCTCTATCTAAATCAGATTTTCTGAATTTCTATAGGGAGACATCTGTGTGCTCTAACAGAGTGTTATGGCTTGGAAGCTCCAGTTTTGAAAGCCAGACTTTCATGCAGCCTCCAATGTTACCCTGAGTATTACCAGCTGAGGATTGATCATTGCACATTGAATTAACAAGTAGCTTTTATTTCTGTGAAATCTAATATATGTCACAAATATTTAAAATTAAAATTATTTTTTCAAGATGAATATATTCAGTCTGTTACTGGATATTTCAACAGCCCTAATGGCCCAGGAGGACACCAGCACTCATAAATTTGGGGCTAATATACAAACCTTCTCCTTTTGGTAAGGCCTGGTTATGCTTTTTTTTAAAAAAAAACACATGCTTTTTTATGTGGTGTTTTCATAGGTATACCTATGAAACTAGAGGTAGCTGTGAAGTTTTCAATAAAACATAAATTTGGCAGAATCTGCCAGTTTTCTGAAATAGAAACATTCAAGAGAGGTGATTTGATTTTGATGGTGTTGTGATGTGACCATGATGCTGTCAGATCTTCAGTCTGGTGCCCTGGGACCTGAACACCTGACTGCTCAGCATCCCATCCGGTGGGCTGATCGGAGTTGAGAGCATGAACAGCCTGGCATCCAAGCACCCTCAGCTGCTTATCAGCCTGGGCTTCCAGGGCTTCCAGCTTCTGGGACAGCTGAACCCGCAGAGCACTTCCACAGGCTGCACATCCCAGGAAATCTGTGCTATGAAGACCATGGGGGTCACAGCTCTAGCCCCTTTCCCAGAGAATTTAAACAACTTGGAGTTTTGTCTTGAATCAACCCAAAATCATATTTCAAAGCATTATAAGTGAAATGGAATTCTCCATCTCTGCCAATCTCATAAATTAAATTATTAACAACAAAGAAACATAATACGTGTAATTTTTAGTAGTCCATCACCAAAAAACAGAAAGCTTTTATTTCATGATATATTAAAAGATATATATATAAAATGTTCCCACAACATAAATGGATAAAAGAAAATCAATACTTTATAAATGCAAAGAACCTTCCATGTAAGAATTATAGGCACTCTTGGATTTAGCCTACATACCTTAAGGTACTTGACAAATTTAACTTGGCTGTAGCAATGAGGTGTACAGAACTAAAAATGATGTATGCAATATGACACAGGAAATCTTGAGAAGAGCCAGGCTAAGAATCCAGATCTTCAGAATTCCAGCCCTATGACTTATCCATGCATTTGCTGCCACTCTGTATTTCTTTACATAGGCTGTAAGGCTTGGTATTTATGCAAAGTGAGCGGAGACATGCTAGGTTGTGTTCCCATTAGTGTCAGCAAAGACAGTGTCGGAAGTACTCTGGCAGGCTGAATGATGAGTAATGGGTTGCTCTCTGCTAATGAAGATGCCAGCTGACAGGGCACCTTTTCATCCATGGCAGTTCCGATATTAATTTACAAAGCAATAGTTTATACTAGGAATCGCCTAAGTCATTAAAAAGAGGGTTTTCATTGTCTGACGCATGACACAGGCTCTTTGAGTAGTAACCAAAAGGGGTCAACAAAGTTTACCGTTGTGCACCGTTAGCTACTTCCTGTGTGCAACACTAGGTCAGGTTTTAAAAAGAGAAGAGACAGTAAGGTTTTTGACTAAAGGCTAGTTTCTAGAGGTCAAAGCTAACGGGAGATCTCCCCTTTTTTTCCTATTGAGAGAACTAAATACTTCGGAGGTTCTTCGGTCAGTGGAGGATGGCAGATACAAATCTTTAAATAGCATTATTTTTGTGCTGAAGGAGGCAGCAAAGACACAAATATATTGGTATTTCCCTGTCACATGAAAGTAGCACCAAAAGCCTTGCTTGGAAGATTCTCTCCCATTGCCCCAAAGGGATTTTGGTTAAAGTCAAAGCAAGGATATTTTGTTTAAATATCCACGTGATACTGAAATTTGATCCTGAAAAATAAAAGACCATTCTAATACAAATGTGTGTCAAATTAGACCTCTTTATACTAATGTAGCATGAAATTGGCTCATCCTGTCAAATCTATACCTCTTGAGCTTCTAACGTATTTAAATATTCTTTTTCTTTTTTTTTTCCCTTGCTTTTCACTTGAACTCATTTGTTGAGGACTCCAGGTTTTATGGATGATGTGCTCAGTCTTGAAGTCCCTAGGTGTGTGTGTGTGCACATGGATGTTTACAGAGAACTTCAGCACTCTCACGCTGATTGCAGAGAGAAAACTACTTTGTTACAGAAGTGCGAGTTACACATCATGCCGACATCTTAATCTCTGGGACGACAGGTTTCAGTGTTTGATGCAAGGCTAGAAACATGAAATGGAGGGATAAAGCAGAAAAGGAGTGGAGGAGAGACAGTGACAAGACAAAAACTGCTTTCTTCTCTTAGCTCAGTGTATGAATATTTGCCTTTGGGTTCTAACGGTTACCGAAATACAACAACTTGAACAATTTGAATCCATGATTCAATTCAATCTTTGCTGCATCTAAGCTGCCTGACAGGCCCTGGCATTAGTTGAACTCACTGATATCTGGAAATCTATAAAGAAGATTTAACTACAGGAAGCAACAACTGTAAAAGAAATTTTGTCTTGGCTAAAATGGTAGAGCCCTGCTTTGTGATCTGATGATAGATAGTATGCTTAAGTGGCCAACTAATAATGTTTTGGACAGATGCCTACTGAATGATTCAGCTGTAATGTAATCTGAACAGATCCAATCTGGGAGTACATGAATAGTTCAGAGCTGATACTGTCCGGGTGTACAGGGGCTGTGTATACAGGAAAAGTACAGTAAGAAATTTGTCTCTGTTGCACATGAATGCCTGGGAACGACTAACTTTAACAATATATTTTCCAACAGTTCCAAGTCATAGAAATGCACTTTTTAATGCCAAGTTCCTTAAGTCAAGTCCCAGTATATCCAGGAGTTTCAATGTGTACATCACCTGTCCTCCTTGCATTTTGTAGGACCTCCCTGCAAAGACCTTTCACCAGTCCTCTGCTTCCTGAGAGACACCTGGAGGAATCCAAGGGTATTCCAGGGATCTTCAAGGGATGATTGATAGGGAAAGTGCATGACCTGCAGCACCAAAGCGCTCCTTATACTCCTGGATTGTTAATGCATATTTACTGACATTTAAAAGTGAGCCTTTTTATCATGGGGGGATCATTTTGAAACTACAATGAAATAAGGATGGTTTAGAAACATGGGGATACTGGAAGAATCCAGAAAGGATCATCTGCATTACCAATGACGGAACATACTGCAGTCATTCTGGTGCAAATTCTCTTCCTTTACATTTTTTTCCCTCTCTGTGCCACAAAAGCAGAGACAACAATAAATCTGGATGCTCTGCATTAGATTGTTTCATTGCTTTCCCCAGAGATTTTCCTCTATAGTATAAATCCAGCATAACGTGCTTAGATTAGCGAAGTTACTTAACAGAACAGACTGTCCTAGTGGCACATTTATTAATGCCATATATAATGAGGATTTAACTGTACAGTAACTTTAGTATCTCCCTATTTAGCATAAGAAAAAAAGGACTCCCCTCCCCAAAAACACACACAACCACTAGTGAAGTTTAGAAGGCTGGCCCGCTGCCTTCAGAGATGAATAATGTATCCAAATGGCTTTTAAACATCATATGCTGGAAGCTTATAAACCACAGTTAACTGCGCTCTGATTCCCAGAATGGAAAGAGCGCATCTATTATTTGTTTCAGATGCAAGAGAATAATAAAAAGAATTATAAAAATCTGCCTGCTACCTTGCAGGCGGGCAGAAGGATTCCTGCACTGATGCTAGGCAACACTGGAGGATGAAAGCACTGACTTGGAACAGAGCCCTTGCAGAAATGGTATTATAGCAGAATCCCATCAGTACTTTCAAATCTGTCACAGCTTTCTAAAGCCACTGCATGACTTGTCTATGACAGCACAAGAATAGGCAGTGACAGATATGAACTCTTCATTTAAGAACACCAGGATATAATGATATTCTTAATGCTAGCAAAGATGCAGTCTGTATGGAGAAGTTACTGTACCTTTGCTTATGAAGTTGGTCTGTAGGAATGTGTGGGTTCAGTCTAGAGGAGGTTTGTGGAAAAACAAAACAGGAAGTCAATGTAGTTGACATAAGAATACGTACAGAACTGGTACAAAAATGTACACAAAACTGGACAAGCTGAGAGCTTCAACAGTCTTATATTAAGTCTCAAGCAACTTGCAAGGAATTAAAAGTCTTTATTGGAAGAATCAGAAGAGCTATTTGGCACGTGCTGTCACGGAGAAATGGGACTGACCCACAGAGAGACTTTTCTCAGGTCTAGGAGATGATAAATTTTAGGACAGATATGCAAACCTTTAGGTTGGTTTAGCATTTTAAAGGCAAGTTTTCACAGACATTTCAGAAGTAAATAATACCTAGCTTTTAGTGGATTGTCTGCTCCCTACCATCACTGTGCTAGCTGAAAGGAGAATTGCATTCTCCAAACTGAAGTGAGAAGTGTTGAAATACTTGCCATATGGGAAACTGTGGGTAAGGCCTTCTCCAGGAGTGGGAAAATCACTTGACTAAAGCGGAAAATGCTCAAAGAGCATCTTTCACAGACATTACAGTCACACAGGATATACTATGTCCTCTCAGTTCTGGTTTCTGTCCTGTTTGGGATAGTCCTTTGTTCTGAGGTGGAGGGTGTATATTCACACACAGAATATACTTACAGTCTATACTTACAGTCTATACTTACAGTCTTTGCCACAATATCTGTTGAGTTACAAGCCTCCATAAAAATATGAGGAGCTAGCTAACAGCTTATGTGTTTAGGGACATAGTAATATTTAGTTTACTCCAATATATATGTTAACAATATACTAGTTGGGTAAGGAATATCAAAGGAAGGTCTCCTTCCCTAGCACTAATGAAAATAGCTCACATTTTTCAGACTTTTAGTCTTTCAATATTTAAAATAGTCCAGAAAAAAAGGACATAGTTTGTGACTCATCTGGAGTGCTTACAGGTCCAGAGAGGTTATTATGAAACATTAAGCTATATGGCTAAACATGTTCATTACTAGATGTAGTATCCCTTATGAAAGCCGTAACTACTGAGAGGCTCTTTAGTGCCCCTGTACACTGAAAGAAGGTGATCCAGCAGCTTTATTAAACATTTTCCTTAGAGAATGCTCTACCTAATCTTCTGGTAAGCTTTATACTCCCTTTCTCTGTTTTACATTGCAATTATCATGGTATCTGACCACTCTGCATTTCACTTAACATAGGTTATAACTCTTTAATATAAAAGAAAAAATCACTAAACACATCTTGAATGTTGTGTGATATTCTAAATGTGTTGTAAAATACAACACATTTTAACAAGAGAGGTTGGGAGTTTTCTGAACATCTGACTCTGTCTTGAAAAATTAATGATAATTTTTTTTTTTTTAAAGCTCCTATGCTGATGGGTCACGGCTATGAAGGGAAATGCTTCATAAAATCAATGAGTCACTTCTGATATGTTGCCTACTCCTCTGCTAAGGTCACCCCTGCCCTGCTGCTGGAGATCATCTGCTGGAGATAACACAATGTCAGTCCGTATCTCTAAGGGGAAAACAAAAAAACCCATAATCTTTTCATCTGTTGTCTGTGAAAGATATGATTTTTTCCCTGGAAACTGAGGTAATTTTAGCCATGTCCTCGGTACAACAGGTACAATCCTGGTGGTCATTAGGCTGAACTTAGGTAAACATCTACAGGGATTGTAAGTGAGATTGAACTCCTTGTCGTTGGTCTTTCTGGTGTAGAGTTCTGCTATGAAACCCACCTCCCATAATGACACTGCAGGGGATGTACACATTTGGTTGCTAGGAACTGATCCTAGACTGTTAATCCTGCATGTTCCTGGCAAATTCGCCCTTTGGTGGTCACGCTATAACCAATATAGGTCAGATTTGAAATGGAAGCTGCAGACTGAAAGCTCCATATCCAACAAACAGTATCTCCTGCTGGTCTTTCTCCCACTGTCCAAAAAACCCCTCCCAAAACCCCTAAGTCAACAAAAGTACAATTGTGTCATAAGGGAACACGTATAAGCAGAGTCCTGCTGGTGCCATGAAATCTTCCATTGTGTTTCAGACCTAATGTCTCAGGGAGGGGTGCTTGAAAAGAAATAGGAGGCAGGAGGTATAATAATAATGTCAGGTGAAACAAGAAGAATAAGAAAGAGGGAGAGAGAGAAAGCACATGAAGGGAAGAGAGAGAAAAGGGAAGGGAAGGGAAGGGAAGGGAAGGGGA
>WAAD01021820.1:51776-111139 GCA_013389945.1 Fregata magnificens | reverse complement strand
ACATCTCTGGCCAGTTCCAATTCAAGCTGAGCTTTTGCTTTTCTAACTGCATCTCTGCACACTCTGGCAATGCCCTTGTAGTTCTCAACAGATAATCCTCTACTTCTCCATCTCTGGTATGCTTCCCTTTTGGTTTTGAGCAGACCCAGGAGCTCGTGGTTGAGCCAAGGGGGCCTCTTGCTCCGCTTACTTCCCTTCCTTTTTTAGGGGATAAACTGGGTTTGTGCCTCCAAGAGAGCATTCTTGAAGAACTCCCAGCACTCGCTAGCTCCTTCATTCTCCATGGAAGCATCCCACGGAATTCCTCCCAACTGAGCTCTGAGGGAGCTGAAGTTTGCTCTTCTAAAATCTAGAACCCTAGTCTTGGTGCTAACCTTCAGCATGCTCAGCAGGATCCCGAACTCCACAATATTGTGATCACTGCAGCAAGGTTGTTACTAACCAAGATATTACAAAGCAGGTTTTCTTGGTTTGTGAAGATCATTAGATCATTCCTATGTAGATTTTTTATTTTCTCTTACTGAAGTTGACAGGTAGACATAGGAGATTATTAGATGTGGGTCATTAAAGAGAGCTAATGTTCTATGGCATACATGTAGCGAAGGCTACTTAGTGATGGGAGACCACATCTCAACACCAGCCTAAGCGTAACGTAAAACTGAACAACTCAACCTTGTCTCTACCTACTCCACTATCAGAATGTATGTAAATATTAATGTACCATCACAACTGTTTCAGCCAGTTCCAAAAAATGCTTAATTGTCTTTCTGAGACTACAGAACACAACTTCTGCAACCTTAGCGGAGTACTGTACAGGTATGGTTCAGGCAACCTATGATCTCAGAATTTATGAACAAGTCATAGTGCATGTATACAGATCAGCTTTTCCTTTTGAACACTGAGGTTTTATTGCAGTCTTTTAAATTAATTCAGGAGTTAGCTTTCTTATATTGTATTATTACAACTCCTTTCCCTTCACAAGATAGATTTGTAATTTGAAGCTGGAATCTTCATACCATTTAATAAGACCAGGAGGACAGAATACAATGTGAAGAATACTATTCTCTATTGATGCATTAAAACACTGCTAATAACAGTATGTAAAGAACACCCTAGATATTGTACAGATCAGGATCCCAGTATGATAATTGCCTTCATGTAGTAATAATGACATGAGAAACTTACAAAATATACCAAACAAGCAGGATAAATAAGTATATTGGATAGATGATTTGAGGAGGTGTGGTTAAAAACAAATAGGATGCATACAGTTCTTAGATATCCAGCAGTAGCTGTAGCAACACTTTGTCCACAAGTTCCTGAAGCCCCTTCAGCACAGAAACCTGTAATTCCCTGAACTGCAGCATAAGATGCCGACCCAAATTCTCCCATGAGAAGAATTTTACACATTGCAGTAGCACAGTATAGGGAAGGTAATGGACTAAATGACCAGAGAACTGTTTACCATTTCTGATCCTTAGAAAATATCTGGTCTCCCTTTTCATTCAGGGGGGATTTCAATTTCAAAAATAAAAGTTAAAAGTACTTGGGAGTGTTGATCGGTGGCTGACTCAGAAAGCAGAAAAGCTGCAGATGAAACAGAGTGATGCAGACATGGGAAGAAGCCCTCAATCTGACTTGTCTAGTGACGCACAAGTTTCCTGAAGTAATAAATAAATAATAACAAAAAAATTACCCATGACCAAACTTTCTTGCCTGCCTTTCTGGGGATAAACAGGGAGAAAGCAGTGCAACCACAGCAAAAACAGACAAGTTTGGTCTTCTCTGAAAAAGATGCCACCTGACAACATCATGCTTTCTTTTCCTTGGTGCTAGATTTACATCAGAGAGCTTAATTATTGTCTGTGTGAGATTGTGAGACACAGAAGAAAAGCCCTCCAAGATGTGTGTGACCTGTAAATATCGGTTTGTGTTTGTGCCAAAGGAGAAGGGAGAGGGGGAGTGATTTTTTTCTTTTTTTTTTTTAGTCGGAAGATGTAATAGCTTATGACAAGGTCTATTATCCCCTGGAAGGAAAAGGCAAAAAAGGAATGTCTTTATGCTGTAACAAAAGCTAAATCACTTCAACTGTCAGCCTCCATCAAGGCACACCAAGCAGGGACATTGATTGCTAAGCCAATTTGTCCAACAGTTTTTGAAAGGTGCTAGCAATTATAAATAAGGAAATGTGGATGAATGTGACTCTATAGGCATTATTATGGTTGATTTCAGTAGACATAATTGACCTCTTCCGATAATTTTCACGTCATTTAGGAGACCAATGCTAGGAGCAGAACACAGCTCTGCTCCAGGGTGCTGAGAAACATAAAGTAGTATTTCTGTTTATGCTAACAGAATTTGAAAAGAGTGTCCCTTCATCCCTGGAGGTTTATCTATCAAAGGACAACATAGGTCACTTTCCTGAATCAATGTTTAGGTTAGACTTATGCATTGTCTATCATCTGTAAATTAGGTAACCTATATTAATACAATTTCAAATGTTGGTCACCTTTCTTGTCGGGGTTTAATCCCAGCTGGCAACTAAGCACCACACAGCTGCTCGCTCACTTCCCCCTGGTGGGATGGGGGAGGGAATCGGAAGGGTAAGAGTGAGAAAACTTGTGAGTTGAGATAAAAACAGTTTAATAGGTAAAACAAAAACTAAGCGCGCAAGCAAAGCAAAACAAGGAATTCATTCACTACTTCCCATCAGCAGGCAGGTGTTCGGCCATCTCCAGGAAAGCAGGGCTCCATCATGCATAACGGTTATTTGGGACGTCAAACGCCATCACTCCGAATGCCTCCCCCCCCTGCTTCTTTCTTCTTCCCACAGCTTTATATGCTGAGCATGACATCATATGGTACGGAATATCCCTTTGCTCAGTTGGGGTCAGCTGTCCCAGCTGTGTCCCCTCCCAACTCCTTGCACACCCCCAGCCTACTCGCTGGTGGGGTGGTGTGAGAAGCAGAAAAGGCCTTGAGTCTGTGTAAGCCCTGCTCAGCAATAGTGAAAACATCCCTGTATTATCAACACCGTTTTCAGCACAAATCCAAAACATAGTCCCATACTAGCTACTATGAAGAAATTTAACTCTATCCCAGCCAAACCCAGCACATTTCTGTATCCCAAAAGTTCTCAAAGCAATTCAAAGCCTGTTTCCATACAGTACTGAGGCAGTTTGCCTGCTTCTGGAACAAGGTGGAAGCCAGCCAGTAGGCAGTATCACTTGGGCTGATGATTTGGCAGCAGGTTCTCAGCAAGCCCCTCCAGTTGTGAAATGCAGCCACTAGAATATCTTCAATGTCCATGCTTCGCAGATTGGGTGTTAGTCAGCCTGAGAATTCATAAGGCTTATGGTGTAGAAAACTTCTCTGTTCCAAAAGGGGGGAGGACTGCATTATTTTGGCTAAGACAAAAGTGTCTGCTTCTTTGAAGAAGTAGAGGGGGGAATCTGTGGATTTGCAGCTTGCATTTACACTTCTAGTCATTTGAGCTCTTATTAGAACAGGTAGCATAGTTTGTTACCTCTTTGCCTGAAGTAGCTACTGATCATAGTATCTACCTATTCACCTTTTTTTACCTACTTCATCAAGGTGGGTCAAAATAGTTGCTTGAAACTGTCAAGATAATTTGACTCTTTGAATTCTTGTCTTGGAAGTGTAGAGATGTATGGAGATGAAGAAGCAGAGAAGAAAATATGACAAGCATGTTTTCCCAAATCTTGAAAAGAGAGGTGGATGAGTCTAAGGGCTTGGCCAAGACAAAGAACAGAAAGCTTTAGACAAGGTTAACGATACATTAGCTTGCTTAGTTCTAGGGGTAACAACTGGGCCTGGTTTTTGCACAGGATAGCAAATATCCATGACACAAAAATCAGAAAGTCCAGGCTCTCTTCAAAGAGCTGCCTGATGGATGTCAGTCAGCTCCCCAATCTATTTGTCTTTTAGTGTCATCTGTACGACAGGGATAGTAAGAAGTATGATAATAAACCCATGTTTGAGACTCCTCTATGGGAGTTGGTAACTCCTTATGTTAGTCACATTTGAGCATAGCCCTTTAACCAGAAATCTTATCATTACTTTTTTTAGTTCTGTGTTTGTTTTCAGTTTCATTAAAAGGGATTTTTTTTCTTTAAATTATTTGAAAGTGAATGTTAACAAGCAATAATAGCAGGAAAAAGAACCCATTTTCTAGATACAGGACACACCTTTCAGTAATATCAATTAGCAGCGCTAGGTTCACTGAAATCCATGGGAATTTAGTCATTGACTTCAAGAGCGCTAAAAGGCCACTGAGGATGTTTTAGATGGAGAAATGTTAGCTCTTGAAAGGAAACCTGGAGACGTTTTCAGGCAAGGGTTGTCTTTTGTCTGTAGCAATCTCACTGCTCTCCATAGGAATTTCTAATGAGGAGAAAGAAGACACTGCTCAAGCTGGGTCACCTACAGGATAAGAGTATATAATCCATTTTGAACAAATTAAAAGTCAGATATCAGCTATAACTGTGCTCCTTCATTTTGATATGTAAAAGAGAATTTGGAGACCTAAGAAAACTCAAAATACTGTTAAAATTTACAGACACCAGTTTTTAACATCACAATAGCATTCATCACCTTTCCGAAGTGTTTCAAGATCTAAAAGGTGCTCTGTATTACTATTCGCTTTGTATTTCTAGTTTCAGAGACTCATCTCCTGAGTTTCGAACAAATATGTTTTCAGCTGTTTTTACATCTCTGTAGCTCCACAGAGCCACCAGGATTGACAGCTATGTGACTCTCAATAGTAAGAATCCAGGCTGATATTTGTATAGTCAGTTGAGAGGGCAAAAACCTCTTGATTATGGAATTTTCTACCAATTCAGACCAGCATGTATCTAAGTTTTCCTGCATAGGGGATTTAATGAAAAAAGATCCTAACATAAGCTTCCCTTCCGGGAAATTGGAGTTTTGAACAGTCACCTGCTTTATCAAGAGCCCAAATTGTGACTGATCAGCATCGCTAAGGTGAGCTCTTAAATGATATGGCAACTGGCAAGAGCCTTCAGGTGCAGACCTCTACATCTTCCTTCTTCAGCCAAACTTAACAAAACAGTGATCATAAGCATGACATGGAATGTCAGGCATATAGTTAAACCTTCTAAACTACAATATATAATTAGGCTCAGAAATGCCTAGGAAGTGTTCCCCAAAACAGCAAGTGTTATGGTGTCAGATGGTTGTAAGACCCTTAATTGTGCTTGTGCCATGTCCTGGGGCTTGATGTTCTCAATTGTTACTTGCTGATCCACTTCAGCTTTTCACTGCTAGGGATTTTGGACCTAGTGCTTCTAGTTTTGCCATTTATATACAGCCATCCAAGGCGGCAATCTCATTTGATCACAGTGTGGATTCTCGTGACACCTGTACTATTTGTGACTACTATTTCCTGCCAGTGAGGTGCACAACAGCATGTCCCTGAGGTGACTGCAGCTTTCAAGATCCCAAATAATGCTGAGGGTTTTTTTGTTTGCCTTCGCTGTCTCCTATACTTCTGTAAGTCTCCAAAGACTCTGGCATGTATTTCTACCAGTGAGGGAAGTCTTGTTTTCAGTTTTCTGTTCAATAAAATGTCAGCAAGTCACAGATGATGCTTTCAGCTATAGAATCAGCATTGCTTCAACCACCTTCATATATTGCAAACCGTAATTCTAGAAATGTTTTTGTTGTTCTTCACTTCCACCCAGCGTATTTTCTTACTTCACTTTTATTCACTTCCACTCTTAGATCACTTTCCTCCTAGGAGTGTGATATTTGGAACTTACTGCCCATAATTTAAAATTAGCCCACATATGCCTTTATGATGAAATGTCTGGAGAATGCCTAAATTAATCCTTTAAAATACTTAGTTACTCCAAGTTAACTGGCAAGATATAACATGAAATAAAAAATTCTGCTGAAGATCAGTCCCAGAGTTTATAAAAGTCTTGGAAAAAATCATGTGGGAAGCTCAGGGGTTTAGGATTTGTAAGAGCCATTCTCAGCCCATGCTTTGGCTGCAAATTTTTCTTCCACACATCCACAAGGTGCTGAGAACTTGTCTCTTGATTGCTGTGACAGCACAGCATCTTGCAAACAGCATTTGACACTTCAGAGGCTCAGGATCAAGTGTTCCTCCCTGTATCTTTAGAACTGGTTAGATTCACTGTGGAGAGGTGTCTTCACCTTCCCCCAGGGTATGACCCAGGTGGCTGACAGAGGAGCACACAGCAGTCTGCATAGGTCTGTCAAATCCGGAGTTATCAGATACTGTAAGGAAAGTGAGAGGAAGGCGGATATTTCTGAGATACTGAAGCACTTCTATGGAATAGGTCTACTAAGAACCTCAGGGCACTGCTTTTATAACAATTACATGCTGATAATGGCGAAAAAGCCATATGTAAAGTAAAAATAATAATATCATAACACCAGATACAAGAACCTGGCAAGCTCCATTACTATAAGATAGCAGAAAAACATTTGTATTGAGAGCTGATGGAATGCTTGACTTCTATATATAATCACCTTGTTCACATTTTTGTCTGCATCCAAACTAATAAGAAGATCTTGTGGATATAAAAAGCACATATACAGACATGACATTCCTTACCCAACTTTTTAATGTAAGTAGGTACATAGCTGTACTTAGAGAAAGACTGTAGACAAACAACAGATATATAGAGAGATTCTATACATGGCTGGACAGAATGAAAAGTAAAAATTATTACAGAAATGTTTGGACATCTTAAAACAACAAACAGTTCAATACGATTTATTTAGTCAGGGTAGACTAAAATTCACTAGTATAATAACAGAACCGTTTGTCTTAGCAAGTATCTTGTTATTGGTGATCAATAATGTAGCTGAGATGACTGATGGCTTTGTTTTCCTGCAGTGCCTCAGCCAGTCTAAATTATTTATTTGACGTGCTGCCTCTTGGCAAATGCAAGGAAACAGTGATAAGATATTTGCATTCCTCTGATATATACCTCCGAATGAATATAAGATATTCCTCAAGCTTTTGGTGAATGACATATGGCTGTAGTTTGAGGGACAGTTTTGCTGACCTGACATGTTTTTGTCTCCTGGCATGAATAGCAATGTAGACATCAGAATGAAAAACAAGGAGTTACTTCTTTTCGTTGCATGTGGCAGAGGAGAACGTGATGGCATTTGCAGAAATATCCAGAATTTGGATGCCTCTGAATACTCAAGAATCTGCTCCAGTTTGCCAGGAGCTTTAAGTTGTTATAGAAAATTTTAATTAGTCTTGAGCGGGGGAAAAGGATAAAATAATAAGAGACCATAAGAACTTAAAAGCAGGACAGTGTAAAAGTCTCCCAAGCTCACTAAGCTCACTATATCCTGGCCTTGACAATGGCCAGCAGTGGAAGCTGAAGAATGAATATAAGAGTATAGCTAGTACAGAACAATATTTCCCCTTCTGTATCTTGCCATTTCTGTGTTGTCTGTTCTCCAAGTTGAGGAGTTCCATTATTAAATATATGCAAGTCTTTCAACAATTCCAGGCATCCTTGCTCTTCTCTGTACTGTTTTAGCTGTGTTACAGCCTATTCAAGATATGGTGATCAAAAGTGCACTCAAGGTGTTGGTGTAAATGGATTTACACAGCGGTGTAATGATATTCATTTTTTCTCTCTATGCTTTCTTAAAACATAAGTCATAATATTCTATTCATTTTTTTTATATTTAATTCTCTTTCATAGCATTATTTTAAACTGTTGCTGGGCATGAAGCTGATATTTTCAGGGGTCTATCCACAATAACTCCAGTGCCTCATTCTTAAGTGTTAAGAAAAATAATAATTTAGAGATGGTCGTTGTGCATTGGTTGCTCCCTATGCATTACTTTGCATTTTTTTACATTTAATTTAATTTGCTCTTTTATAACCCAGTTGCTTAGTATCACAAGACCCTTGTACAAAACTTCCTCTTGAATAATTTTGTATAGTCTGCAGACTTTGTCTCCTCACTATTTACCTTCTTTATTAGATCATTTAGGAATACTTTCAGCGTCACAGGTCTCAGTACAGATTCCTGTGTGGGACAGGAAAGAAACTCCAACCTTGTGTAAAGGCACGATGAAAATACATTGCTAGAGACAAAGATTAACCATGACAAGGCTGGGGAAACATGCCTATTTTGGATGACTGTTCTGTAGCTTTCCTTCTCTTTGCCTTAACATCGTAGAAATTTCGAAGCTCTCCTGTCTAACTGTCCTACTAAAATGAATGTAATCTTCACCTCCACTATATGCTCATGTGTGGTATTCTCACAGAGGCACTGCAAAGCACAAAATCTCTTCTATACATGGAGCAGCTCCAGAAAGTATTTTAGCTCACGCTGGCAGGTTGTCGGCAGCTCGCTCACACAGATTATGTTTCTTCATACCCCTTTCAGTGTAGAGCTGCACATGTAACGAGCTCACATCCCCTCCAAAAAGTGGCAGTTCTGGAAGTGAGCTTCCGTAACACCAAAAATACCACTTGGCTAACCTGGTAACAGCATTTTGAGAATTTTTTTTTTCTGGGGCATACGATCATTAAAAATGATGCCAAGTCTTTATATGAACATGAGTGTTAACACTGATGTTAGCAGTGAAACCCACAGCAGGCGTTTTCCTAATCAAAGGCCAGCTTGTACACAACCTCCATGTCAGAAGCTGGTCACTGTAACTGGACAGAGGTGATGGAATTACAGGACTGCCTCTGGAAAATGTAGACAGGAACCTCATCAATCACCCATTTCAGGTTCAGGTAAATTAAAAATTTCCATTCCTGGTGCCGCTATGGAACTCTGCCTGGTGGGGTTTTTTTCTTCAGTGAGGGAGTGCCAGTGCTAACCCAATGCACTGGTACCAGCCTGGAGAATGTGCTCTTGGCACTATGGTGGTGCATGGCAGCCTTCAGGTCCTCCAGCACCCGCAGTTGTGGCAAGGCTTGGCATTTGCCTGGCTCTGCCAGGACACCTAGGGCTCAGTGCTGGAGGGTGGCTGAGGGGTTTTGCTCTTTTGTAGTTCACAACTGGCGACTACCACATTGACATTCCACTGCAATTTTTCAGTATTAAAAACCAAAGTTGGTGGGTGTGCTCATGTCTGGCTCATGACTAGTTTTGTGATACATGACTTCCAATATTTTTGGTTTTGAGATCTGCAGTGTAGCAAGATGAATTTCTGAGTGCTGGAAATACTGTATTGTGTCTTCCTGTGAATCCCAGACAGCAGCTAACAGCACTTTGAAACTTTTGTTTATTGCTCCTACTCAGAGAAAATTAATGCACTTTGAAGAAGTAAGGCAGAATGGACAATTACTAATGCTGCTGAAAACAATTAGTTCTCATTTGCTTAACACCATTTCCTAATGTGCAGCTGTAAAACTTTTCACAGGACCTTTAAAATACAATCAGTTTTCCTTGGCTATTTCCTAATAATTCAAACTGAGTGCAGAACCTGACATGCAATCAAGCTAATACAGGTCGATATCCATTTTCTTTCAGTTAAATAGGAATTTTAACACAGTGACACAAGCTGTGGAATCACAAACAGCTACTGTATATCTACATGGCTCGTTGCTGAACATGCACAGAGTGAGGACATGACTCGACTACCTTTAGTCATACTGAATGAAACGCACCAGTACAGCCTATTAAGTAAAACAGGGAATATCACCAGCCATTAAGAAAAAACTAGTCTGAGAATCATTCAACCTCAGACAAACACATCATTTTCATTTACATTTCATTTACAAAGATAAGAGTTAAACACTTTACAACTCTGGTGTCTGATCTCACTTGGGAAAGTGGATATGAGAAGATATTCTTCTCTAGCCAGAAGAGTTAAAGCTGGAATATGTGAGATAAAAAACAAACCCTACATAAAATACCCACAAAAAAGCCCCACAGAAAAATACCAAGTTGCCTGCAAAAGGACCTTCTGCTCTGTTTTTAGCACCACACAGAAATGGAAGGTGATGGCTGGAATTTGCAGAACAATTCCGCACCCAGCTGAAATTGCCAAAAAGGGTTAGGAAACCATGAGGGAAGGAACAGTCAGAAGCTTGCCTAAAGACCACATCTAACTATTTGTGAGTAGAACCGTGAGATGTCCAGGACTTAATTTTACATGTCTTCCAAAAAAATGCCACATCCCCCCCAGATGACATAACATTATTCATGCATAAACTTAATTACTCATATGACATTTATCACAAACTTCCATCTGCATTGGCTGGTTATGATAGTCTGAAGTCTGAGCTTTTAATGTGGCTCTGATGCAGTCATTACAACAAATTAGGGACAGATAAAATTAATAATTGCTTCATCTTTTTGCAACTAAAATAGCTTTTGCTTTGGTAACTGTTTTCAAGGCTGATTGACCGAGAATTTGCTGATGCATCACTCCACAGAGGTATAATTTTCTACCTGAAATTTTGCTGGACCATGGTCTACAGGACGCAGCTAAAATGATTAAGTTCAATTTGTTGCTAGGTCTCAATGTATCATTTGCTTGTGTTTCAAAAGAAGATGAATACTGGCGAGTGAAAAGGAGGAAAAGAGATGCATAAGAGAACAAAATTATTGGGATGAATGATGGACTACATATGAAGCTCATACAAACAGTTGCACAGACAACAAGGAATCCTGGGCAAGTATTTCCATTAGGTCAGGGTGTGCTTTATTTTCATACACTCACATGACTCCTTTTCTTCCTATTTAACTGAAAATCAATACAGGATTATCGCCACAATAAGATGGCTTTCACCAAATGTTTCTTTCAAGTGGTCCATGAGGATGTTTCCCTCTGTGTCCTTGTTGGATATTTTATTTTTGTGTCTTGTTGCCAGACATATTTTTCTGAGGTTTGAGATATGAATTAGTACGGTGAAAGGGAAAGAGATGTAGTAATAAAATAACATTTTCCCAATGTTAATGGCTCAGAACCAAAAAAAAGAAAACCCTCTTTATTTTACATAGAGGAAAATTTAAGGTGCAAAGAGAGGTGCAAAGACCTACTCTTTATTAATAGAAGATCTTTGGTGAAACTGCACAGATTTCTGTGGCTTGGCGACCTGTGCTGGCTATAAGATCTTACTGATGAACTGGTCTCAGTGAACATCAACATCACAAACCCACTGTGCATCTGCCTTATTGGCAGTCTCAATAGAAGAGTTAAGGACTTCAAAACTGATAGCAGGTGAGTATTTCA
Organism: Fregata magnificens; assembly: GCA_013389945.1. Classification (NCBI taxonomy): domain Eukaryota; kingdom Metazoa; phylum Chordata; class Aves; order Suliformes; family Fregatidae; genus Fregata; species Fregata magnificens. The sequence continues at coordinate 99,898 of WAAD01021820.1, read as the reverse complement.
GTGAAGGAGCTATGGCAAATTTGCATATAAAGAAATAATTGCCTGTGAACACACAGACAACTTTAGGCTCTGGGGATATTAAGCCAACACCTACGCAAATCCCATGAGACTGCTCAATCCATAGTCATCTAGAAGACAGTGATGTTGAGCCTGTGAGCTATGAACCCTAGTATAATTTAATACTTGTGAAAGATAAAGTCCATATTTGCTCATCACCCATGCTCATTCTATCCTTCCAAAAAGGCATGATCCATTTCTTCATCTAGTAGGAAAGAAGGCAAGGTTTTGACTTCGTATCTACTGCTAGCTTAATGATTTCAATGTAACCTACCTAGCAAATAGCTACCTATGCATGCACAGAACAATCGCAGACTCAACTGTTGTGAGAACAGAGTAAGCCTGTAGTAGTTCCAGTATATGTTAGATTCTTCCCATTTTCTTCATTAGAATATTTAGAATATTAGAAATTATTTAGAAATATTGATATGTATGTGAATTTACAATGCTTGGGAGAAAGATTTACATTCTTCCCAAGTGGACTTCCATGTGTGTTTAAAAGCATTTATTTAAATATACATTTACCTACCACTGGCTGCCTCATGGCAGAACTATGCTGGGAATGTAAAACATTAGTATTTAAACAATGGTGCTCACTCCTGAGATGTGCGGGTTGGGGAGAGAGATGGGCATGGATGAACGAAAGCTCCTGACCCTCCCAGTACATGAGAAATTGCCTGCATCTCTCCCATTTCCAGCAGACTCATGACAATATCCCTAATGCATTCAAACACACTGTTTTGAAGTATGATGGATTCATACCTTGTGCGTGAGAACTACTTCTGCAGCAAAACAGAATGAAGGAAAAAGGAACAGAATCATAGAACCATGGAACCATAGAACAGCCAGAATGGAACGGACCTTGAAAGATCATCTAGTCCAACCTTTTGTAGGAAAGGGGGCACAGAACCATACAACAGCAAGACTGTACATTCTTTCCCTCTAATGTACCCACAGCACATAGACAAAATTAAGGGCCAGAATCGGCCGCCTTTACTTGCCATGATTTCCAGGGCACACCTGTGAGAGAAACATTATTTACCATCGGTAAGAATACTAGGGTTTGACCAGTAACCATATACAGTCTATAGTCACAGTATATTATTCTACTAAGCAAGATTCTACATTTTTCTATCTTCTCTTTAATAATGTTTATTTTTGTTTGTTTGAAAACAAACTTCAAAAGCTCTTGCTTAGAGAAATTTTTCTTCCTTCTTTACTGTTTTTTTCTCTCTTGGTTTCATTGCTCTTATAATCCAAACCCCTCTTCTGCCAGTCTCTGTATCAAATCTGAGCTTTTGTACTAGGCTTAATACAATTTGCACAGAGAATGAGACTGACTGTCACCCATGGTTTAGGTCATCTGAAGGATAACATCTATTGAAAGAACTGTGTGAATTTTACCCATGGAAATAGTCAGGGGGGGGAAGTTTAAGAGTTTAATTAATTTGCATCCCTAAAGATGACTTGTTAGCACTGTTGAGAATTAGAGTGTTAATGTGACTGTGAAGGCTACATGGGTTGATTTGGTGTCATATTGAATTATGGCAGCCTGTATCCATGTCAAACAATGTACCTCTGAGGGGAGGATGTGGAAAGTCGAGGATAATTTCTAGAGGTACCATCAATATTCCTAAAGTTCCTACTTCAGTGTTTCTTAAATACTCCAAGCAGATTTGCAGCTGAGAAGGAACAATTTAGAGCCGAAACATTCAGGGTCCATGAAACCACAGAAAGGTTTTGCAGATTGTTGGGAGAGAGAGAGTGGATAAACCCCCACCACATTTTTTTAACGGTTTAAAAACCGTTAAAATGGCATTACTGTTTCATTTTACATTGCATATCAGATGGAAGATCAATACATCAGCTTCAGTGACTGACACAAACGTCTACAGCCAGGCACTGCTTCTTGCAAAGAATTTGTATTGCCATTGAATATCCTGAAAATTATATATGGAGGGTGAGTACTTGGCCTCCCAGAGATTATTGTGGGGTCAACAGGCTCCTTTAAAAGGACAATTTTCTGAGGATGGGCACAACTAATTGTCTCATCCCAGCTGAACAATTAGCTTAAAAAAATAACTACCCAAAATTCAGTGCGCAGGAAAGAGCAGCAGATTATTCTTGCCATAATGAGGTGCGTCTGATGGATCGCTAAGGATCTAGTAACTGTCCTGTTGATCCTGATAAATGTCTAATCAGAACTCCTCCTTCCTGCCACCTGAGAACAGCCTGGTTTTTGTGTTACTACCATATTCAGAAAGCCAATTATTCACCTGCTTGAATACCATATCTGCTGGCAAGGTAGAACAGTTCAGTAATACTTCTAGTCTTGCATCTGAATTGTGCATGGATAGCCTGAGAACCCAGTGTTTTGCGAGAGATCAGTAGGCAATCTGGACTGGCCTGCGGTATGCTAAAAGACATGTGTTCTAGATGCATCAGGAGAAAAAGTAATCATCCTGTCCATCAACACTGCAGATAATTGTGCACTCTCAAATCTCAAATACAAAGTGGAGGGAAGGAACTCTCCTTGATTTTAGCAAGTCCGTACAATATATCCTTAAAAGTATTTGATAGGATACACTGGCAGACATATGAGCTTCATCAGACTTTACTTTGGCATGAACGATCAACTCAAGGGATAAAATGGTTCAGTGATAAGGGTGCTAAAAAAGGTGCTTGCACATTATCTTAATTTTCTTCCTCTGTTCAAGCAGTTGTTTATTGGTAGCTGTCTTGCAGCCTCTACTATGATTTATTCTGCTCCAAAAGGGCAGAGAGGGTATAGATTACCATCCTTGCGCTCTGCTCTAAACTCAGCAGCTTAAATTTACTGGATTTGCAGTAATCTTCAGTAGTGAAACCATTAGTATTCCTCATAATATCATATCTAATCTAATGTAAGAGGTGATGACTTTATTACTTGCTTAAATACCTGATTCTTTTTCAGTACTATACAAATGCAATAATATTCAGTGCCTGTGACTTCCCCTTGTATTCTGGGTTAAAAACAAATTTCTTACTACCTCTTTTAAAAATGCCATCTGAATTTTCACTAGGTTTATTTCTTTTTGTGGAGCTGTGACAAAAAATAACTAGAAGCACTGGATTGGCCTCCTTTGCACAACTCTTAATCTCTGTCTCTCCACTACAGTTTTGTTTGGCATCTCATGCATGAAATGTGCACTTTGCATGAAATGTATACTTGCAGTTTCTATTATTTTACTTTAGTCTTTTGTGTTATTTTGGTGTTAAATGTGTCTTTGGCCTGGTTACACAGACAGCAAACCCCCCAGTTTCTATATTTTTAATTATTTTATTAAAGTTGTAGATAGGATTAACCTGTCTACATTTGGGCTAGGGATCAAGATATTCTGAATTCAGTGATACGTGTCAGGAAATTGGTTATGCAGAAATGTAGCTCACATACCGAATTGTTTGCACCTGCACAGTGCCATTTGCTTTGGTGGGGTAGCACTGGGGAGACCTGCGTTCTTAAAGTGGTCCAGGGTCCCACTGCCATGCACACTATGCAGCCCTGGAAATGGGGGAGTCAAACAGCAGAACCTGGATGTGAGCATGATGAATTTATCAGAACTACAGTTTTTCTTTAGTTCCAATTTTTTATAGAACATCTGTGACAATTACACTGTTTACAAAAGTAAAGGGTTATTAAAATCTGGTTGTGGGAAGCCATCAGGAGAGTCACCATCTCCCTGACACTTCTCCCATGAGCTGTATTCCTGCCCTGAACTACCCAGTTTTACTGCTCTGGTATTATTGGGTCCATGAGATCAGCCAGTGCATTTCATTTTTGCCAGCGAACTCTGCCTCTGTCATTTCACTCTGAGTCATTGAGAGCCACATTTGTGTGAGATCATGCTGAGGTTTTAAAAGAGGAGGTGCTAGATGAAGTGGCTAAAAGGGATCTCAGAAAGAGGATTTGTTTGGGTCATTACACTGTGACAGGCTCTGTGGGCCAAACCAATGCCCTCAAAGGTGAAAAACAAATGGGTTAGTCTAGTGCCCTTAGTCTGTATGTCCATAACCATCATACCACATGTTGGCACCTCTACTTTTAAGGTGGAGCATCCTGGATACAGTTTCTTCCAGTTCCTGGAATGACATCCAGTGTCTCCTCTAGATGCTGATACTCCCATCCAGCAGTGTTTAACAGAAGCTCTTGGGACTCAGAGCATCTTTTTTTCCTTTTCAGATGCTTTCCTTATAAAGCAGGGAACATTCATCCTGCATCTTTCAAATCAATACCAAGGCAGCAGGGTGATCTGCATACAAATCGACTTGCAAATTTACACCCTGTCTGACTCTGCCAACATGATTAAAAATCATTCATGAAACAACAGCTCCCTGTAATCACATCCAGCCAGATTTCAATAATAACTCAGGCATATAAAAGCATCTTGGTTTCATATGTATTAAAAATAGTTTCTTCTCATTTTTTACCTCTTCCTTGGATAGTAACTTCCCATTTTCTTGAAAGCTTTCTGCTCTGTATGTGCTTTATCATCCATCCTCCAAAAACCCCATCTACTTACTCACTGGAAATATTTTTCTTACTAACCAAAAGAAAAGGTGATTGTTTGTACCCCAATCTGATAGCAGGCAGGATTTGGAAAAAACCCTGCATCATCACTACTTCACCACAGATCCCAGTCACTGCCTTCAATAAAAGTCACTGCCCCAAATTGTCACTAAATTTTGATGTACAATGAGCCTGGTAGTTATAATTCTGCTCTCCACAGAGAGTTGTCTATTTCAGAAAAGCCATCAGGATCCTATTTAACATCTTAGGGACATTATTCAATCTTTAGTAAGCAAAGCAGCTAGACTTCACTGAGCAGCTTTGATTTTTGCTTCAGATTATGATGTGTCTATGTAATTAAATGTAGTGCTCGCTGTCTATTATTACACTGTGTGTTTTCTGCTTGAGAGATCTACCTTGATACAGTGTCATTTTCAGTTATCGTGGAAATGGCCAGAAAGGTGAAAAGGGGCTTTTCTTGTAAATTGAAACAATACATAAACGCAAAAAAGCATGCTTCATCCTGCAGTTCCTTTTGTCCAGGAGAACTGAGACAGGACTCGGGAGCTGTGAACAATTTTTGCCTCTCAGTGACAGTGCTGTGAAAGACCGATGCCAGTTGGAGTTCTTGATCGCCTCATGGGGATGATCTGTCACCATCTGTCAGGGGCAATTCCTACGTTCCCAGCTTTAGAAAGAGTAGTTACAGGCTGCAGGTATAATGGGATGCATGAGTTTGGAGGGCAAAGCAAGGTTTTTGGCAAGCATACTTAACAACCACTGCAGACTGAATTCAGTCTGAAGAACCTGAAACCAACTTGTATGTTTTTAGTCACTTAACCGTTTCAGTGCTCAGGCTGTAGATCTGAAACTCAGCCCAAACTACCCCCAAAGTGATATGATATAAAAGCCTACAGTGTCTCTGTAGTATTTTTTGCCACAGTGTTTTCTTATACACGAACACAGTTATTCATTAAACATTCTGGAAAAGCATCATTGTTAATAATTTTTCTTTTTACTCTCTTCATATTAGGAGGGCAACAAATGGGCAATCACAGGAGGAAATATGCAAGAAGAGAGGAATAAACTGAGATGCTGAGAATGAGACTCAGTAGCTCCATCTAGTCACCTTCAATACAGCAAGGTGGAACAGCACAGTTGTCTGGTTTCCGTTGTGCGAATAGTAACTGGCCTCAGCACTCATCATCTATAATGTATAAAAGGAGCAATCTCTGTGTTTCTTGAGTGGTTTATGAAGAATATTTCTTGTAAACATCCAAATACAAGGCAGTTTGAAACCGTGAAACGGATATAAAAGCAACTACCAAATGGTTGCTTCTCTATTACATGGCAAGGAGCATGCATGTATTGCTGCCTGCTGGCACAGAAGGAAGAGTTCTCAGCAATGCCATTACTTCCACTGGCATTACTTAATAATGCCATTATTTATTTTTTTGCTGCTCTGACAGTGAGCATTTGGGCTGCTGCAGGCACGGGAAAGGGAGATAGCGGGCTGTGTAGAGTTAGGCCTGAGAGCTGTAGTGAGTTGCTCTTATAGCTGCTGGAGGGATGGGCTCCAGAGAGGGAGTACAGTAATTCCTGGTGCTGCTGGGGAGTACTCCTCCATGCAGCATCACTACCTCTAACATCATCCGATCCTATTCCTGGCATCAGGAACCAACTGACTTTCTGGGGCTGGCAAAAGGCATTGCAAAGTAAATGGCTGGAATGTGACTATTTGCTGCCCTCACCCACAGCCTACTATGCTTATGTCTATGGCCTTGGGCTCATCAGTCCCTGTACGACAGATCCACAGTTACCCAGTGAATTAGCAGTGGTCAGGAACAGCACGTGATTCGCTTGGCAGACAGTACCTTGCTTTAGCCACTTACAACTGCTGAAGAATGCTTTTATGCTAAAATGAATCTGACCCAAGAGCCTATGTTGGGAAATAAGACCTTAGACTTGCAGGTCTTAGACCCACTGGGATCTGGGGTGCAGAAGGGATAGAAGAGTTTCAATGCAGTTTGGCAGTAACATGAAAGAGATAAATCAGACAATACTAAATGAAGTGCCTGCTTCCTGTATTTGAAGGAATAATAAAATGGTTTCTAGGTTAAAATGCCCTGCAGGCCCTTTAATTCTCTTGCTTTATAGAAAGGCCTCTTAAACTGTACCTATGCTGATGGAATCAAAATAGAAAGCAGGTAGGTCTGCTGAATACATGGGACTAGAATTCACCTGTTCAGAAAATATCCTCAGCACAGGCAATCAAAAACATCCTGTTAATGAAGCCATAATACCTCATTTTGATTTTCTGACTCTAGCTATTCATTCAAAGCGACTCCTTATGCACGGAGCTCACTTAAAATGAAGACTGAAAAGCCCCTTCAAGGAAATTGAATCCATTTATTTGCACCAAAGCAACTACTTTTTATGTTTGCAACACGCGGTCTTTACATACTTGTATGTTCAAAATACACAAACCAGACTGACTCTTGTGACCAAGCTATATTTGCTTAATGTAAGTTTTTCTCATGGAAAAGGGCTGTGACTATGGGTATGTTAAGGCAAACTGAAACTCAGTGCTGATAATGCTATCACTCATGCACTAAGAACTCTTATCCATGGTGTAATGTAGGACAAACCACAAGCAGGGACTTCTTGTTTCCACATTGATATTGTTTGGAGATACTGAAGAAGAGAGATAATACAGAAATGCAAAGTGCTTTATGCAGTGCAGGTCTATGGATTTACATGGCCACAGCACTGGCCTTTAACTGAGATCAGCTTTTACTGGTAGAGCTGGAGGCAGCACTGTTGGGATGGTAAAGATGATGAGCTATGAAATGTTGCAAGCTCTTCCCTGAAAACTCTGTCTCTACTAATAAATCCCAACATACTTGGTAAATTCCAAGGGCACTGAAACTCGATTGCTAGAATGGCACCTGGCATTTGGCCCACGCCAAGCAGCACTTTCCCAAATTATTCCTAGGCTTTGCTTATTCTCAATAAGCAGTTTGCATGCAGCACCCTGTTTCGGAAGCTAACAGAATAAACCAGCATAGGCATGAGACATTCTTTGCCAGCTGGCATCAGTATCTGGGAATGCTTCTGCACACATTACATTTACTACCATAGATGTAGCGAAAGAGTCTGATGCATTGGGTGTGTTAATGAGGGACTGCAGCCCTCTTGGTCCCTTGGCAGTTCTGCACCTGTTTAAAGCAAGCACTGTTTGTCATAAAAGAGAAACTGTAGAGAAAATAAGGCATGGAAATGAAATTATTTCTAAAGTATTTGGCTTGCACTGCTTAATAAACTCAGGTTTGGAATATCTACTTTGGTGCTCATTTTCTGGTCAGAGAGATGTAAACATAAAATCCAGTCTCTTCGGGAACACTTGTCATAAGACATTAAGGAGGCAACTGGACAAATGCCAAGAAATATCTATATGACTTTGACAGATATGCCAAATAGCAAACATCACACTCGCTAGTCATATTCCCTTGAGTCATCACGTAATTGGGCTGTAAAATTGTGTGCCAGTGCTAAAGACTGTGCCCACTTCCTCAGCTACTGCCAGGCAGGGAAAGGAGGGAAATGCAGCCTTTATGTTCTCCCGACACTGGACCACTGCTGAACTCTAAAGTATCACCTACTGACAAGTTGGGCCAAGCCCAACAGCCACAGGGGCTGGACCTTGGCATTGGAAGCCCTCTCTCAATTCAGAGTGATACAGAAATGGTGGTTACCACAGGAGGACATATTCATCTCTTCCCTTCTTCCTCTGAGGAAAAGGTGCGAGGCTGGATGGAGTATGCCGGAGGTGAGATTTGGCCCGCAGGCCACCAGCTTGACCATGCCGGTTTAGAACATCCTGAGGGCTACTCCAAATTGCACTCCCAAAAAGCCAAGTTCAGTCATGTGTTGTTTAGGGCGAACTCCCACCAGCGTTGTGGCACAAGGATCCTGAATCCCCACCACCTCGGCATTATCAGACTACAGTCAAGACCATCTTCCTGAATATGACAATGAGACACCAATTCGGTCATACCATAACTTCATGGTTATGGGTCTGGCTCAAAGGTTTATAGTAAATGGGGTTACATCAGGCCGGCGACCGGTCACTAGCGGGGTTCCGCAGGGATCCATCTTGGGGCCAGTGCTCTTTAATATTTTCATAAATGACTTGGATGCAGGACTCGAAGGGTTACTATCAAAGCTCGCCAATGACACAAAATTGGGAGGAGCCGTGGACACTCTCAAGGGCAGAGAGGCCCTGCGGAGAGAGCTGGACAAATTAGAGAGCTGGGCAATCACCAACCGTATGAAGTTTAACAAGGGCAAGTGCCGGATTTTGCACCTGGGACATGGCAACCCTGGATGTACGTACAGACTGGGGAACGAGAGGCTTGAGAGCAGTGTGCCCTGGCAGCCAAGAGGGCCAACCGTGTCCTGGGGTGCATCAAGCACTGTATTGCTAGCCGGTCGAGGGAGGTGATTGTCCCGCTCTACTCTGCACTGGTGCAGTCTCATCTTGAGTACTGTGTGCAGTTTTGGGCGCCACAGTATAAAAAGGATATGAAGCTACTAGAGAGCGTCCAGAGGAGAGCCACGAAGATGGTGAAGGGTTTAGAGGGGAAGCCATATGAGGAGTGGCTGAAGTCACTTGGTCTGTTCAGCCTGGAGGAGACTGAGGGGAGACCTCATCGCGGTTTACAGCTTCCTCACAAGGGGACAAGGAGGGGCAGGTGCTGATCTCTTCTCCCTGGCGACCAATGATAGGACCCAAGGGAATGGCAGGAAGATACGCCAGGGGAGGTTTAGGAAAAGGTTCTTCACCCAGAGGGTGCTGGAGCACTGGAACAGGCTCCCCAGGGACGTAGTCATGGCACCGAGCCTGACAATATTCAAGAAGCGTTTGGACAACGCCTTCAAACACATGGTGTGAATTTTGAGGTTGTCCTGTACAGGGTCAGGAGTTGGACTCGATGATCCTTGTGGGTCCCTTCCAACTCAGGATAATCTATGATTCTATGATTCTATGATTCATCCCCTCCCCTACTACAACAGAAACGCTGAGATATGAATCTGAGAATGAATAGGAAATGCTGTTGTCTGTGCATTACTAAGAAAGCAAGCAAATGAAGTGAATGGAATATAACGCCTCTATTTCATTTCAGAGTTGCAGTTACTTATGATGATACCTGTAGTGTACATAAAAGAACTGCAGAAGAATGCTTTACAAATACGGTTAAGACTTGGTAATATGAGGCCACACAATGATAACCACTGGGAGAGATGTGCTTAGACCTGGGGTGAGTCTATGATGTATTTCCAGGGGATTAGAAAGCACAGATGTTTTTGACTTGAGCATTAGAATCTACATGGTTCTATTAATTCCTAAGAGAAAAAAATGGATAAAATGCTGTGATTAGGATGCTTTTCCCTAAGTGATATGCAAGACCACCATTTAGATGAGAGTAAAATTAAGAGACATTGATTTATATGGAGGCTTTATCACTTTGAGCTAGTTTTGCACAGACCACCATGGCTCTCATATAAAATGTCACAAGCTAATACTATCTCTGGTGTAAAAGCTATCCTAATGTCATGTAAGAAACCAGGATAAATTTAGATTTCTGGTTAAAACAGCAACTGCTATTAAGCATACAGGGCAATTTGTAAAGCATCTTTCTGATGAAGTGTTGAATATACTAATTTATATGAAGACTATGCATTACTAATTTATATGAAGACTATGCATACATCTCTGTGTTCCTTCTTTCTTTCTTTCTTTTGAGGCTAAAGCAAAACTGATTGTTGAAAAGATGCTTTCAGGAGAGGAAGGCAATGTCCTAGATAAGGAAATCCCTCAAACATCACCTGGCCAGGTGTACTCTAACCTTGAAAAACAGGCTCTTTAGCCTCTATGTACTTTTTTCATAGCACTGAGAATCTGAGATCTGATACTGTACCATGTCTGTGTTACAGAGGGGTAGAGGAATCTGTGTGCTGCTTCCCCGACAGATCAGGCTGATGGAGCAGAAGGGGCAGCAGAGAGAACTGGGTAAGGAAGGGACAGGCATGCCACAGCTGAAGTATCAGGTTTAGACCCCCTGGATGTGGCTAAGAGTACACCTACCAGTCTTCCTGATTGTTCGAAATCTATGCCTTTAACTGCAAACATAAATTTGCCTGCGACTGCGTCAGTGAATCCTACTGCTGTCTACAGAATCCTGAGAGAGCACTCCAGTGGGTATGGAGCCCATTGGCACTTCTAGAAAAAAACACTGGTAATCTGTAGGTTTTAAACTGGTGCAGCCTGACCAGATCACACAGGCAGGACAGATTACTTCAGTACCACAACAGTATCCATCACAGTATCCTGGATACATACTGTGCTATCACAAGCACAAAGTGACTCCCATGCAGGACAAGAACCAAAGCGAGTGGAATAACGGTACCTGTGTTATATTTGTCTCTCATGCTACATTACAGAGTGGCAAATGGCAAATCATTTAATCTTATAACATCTCAGCTTCCCCATACGTGACTGTGCTAAATTTTCCTTTGCAAAGCACTACAAGTTTTTGAATAAAAAGGACTACCTAATGGTCCTTTCCCCCACATAATGGCATACTCATGTCCAAGATAACCTGAGATTAGTGAGTAAGTTTGTTGGGCCTTTCTCTGTACAATGAATGAATCACAGGTAAGTTTATATTAATGTTTGGTTATACACAGAAAAGCATGATAATATACGTATTTAGTCATCATACTATCGTAGTCAGAATGGAATGTAAGTTAAAATATTGGGCACTTTTGGTTATGAGAAACATAGATATTGCCACATGCATCCCTGAGCAGAGTTATGTTTCTGTTACAGGAATACTGGGTCTGGGAAGAAGCAGAAACTGGGAAATGTCGTAACATCTGCACTTACAAAAGCTGGACTGGAAAACTCTAAATTATTCCAAAGTTTACTTCTTTGGCTTAGTCCATAACACAACTGTAGTGGCTAGGTTAAGAGGGTTGTATCTCCAAGATCTCACTACAACCAGTGAAGAAAAAGCAAGTCCCATATAGGGTGATAGATAAAGTGATTTAGGCTACTTTTCCGTTTTCACTGACTGTAGAAGAAATCTCTGGCTACCAAGGCTTTTACCAGGGGCTTTAATTCCATGACAATTTAAATTGAGGTAAGTTGAAAACCTTGGTTAATCACTTCGTCTTCCTCCCTTGTTCCAGCTGTGATGCTCATCTGACCCTGTGGTGAACCTGTTCAAGGAGTGAAACTGGCAGAACACTATCCTTACAGGAAAAAAAAAAAAGAGTAGCTTTCCATCAGTTTAGTTCCCTGAATTCGCTCATTTCGTGATATGAGCTGAGCACTTGGGCTGGCCCAAGAGATGGAATAAGAGTGCTTGTCTGGAGACAGGAACACAGAGCTGGGACTAAGGGCAGGATCATGGCAATGCTAACTTACATCTGCTTTTTTGTTAGAAGCATCTGGATTTAGCTAGAAAACAGAGATTTTACACTGGAATTGAAAACAAAAAATGCAAGGGAGACTCAGGAGCTGTAGATCTCTACAGAATTTCAGGCCTGGTTTTGGGCTTGGCTGAGGTCTCTTTACCTGTTTATGGGCAAAACCAGGCTTTATTCTATGATGTTTGGTAATCTGTGTACCCAGTTACATCTGCGCAAAGCAAGTGCAGAGTAAGTTCAAAACATTGTCATATCAGGACAGAAGCTGTATCTAATTAATTCCCTTGGTACTGTAGGATAATTTTCTATTGCATACTCAGCAGTATTATGTTCAATTGTGAATTTTAAAGAATATACCTTTTTGGGTGTCTGGTTTTTGTAAGGAAAGTATTCCACAGCTCCAAACCACTGCTGATGGAAATTATCCTTTGAACGATCCTTGATTTCCCTTAATTTATTCTTAATTTCACTATTTACTACTTTATCAAAAGTGGCAGGCATATTGATGCCTGAGATTCATGAGAATGAACTTTTAGCAAGCTTTTGTCTTCTCTAGTGGGAATGATAGCAGGCAAATTTAGCTAATTAATAAATCAAACTACAGATCTAGGTTTGCCAACACAGTGTTTCTTGGTAACCAGTTCTCAAGAGCAAACAAGCTCTGCAGTTGGAAAGGTGTGTAAACCTCTCACAGCACAGCTGCACTGTCTTAGCAACGTGAGCTGTGCCTCAAGACCAGACTCCCTAAGGCTTCTATGCCAGCTCAAGTCTGGAGGAAGCCAGATGGGCTGGCAGGCTGGAGATGAGGCAAAGCTTGAACTCCAACCTGGAGGCTTGAACTACAACCCACACAAGCAACTTGCGTCACCTGGCACAGTGAACTGAAGCCACAGCCAGGCAGACGTAAAAAAGAAATTCTACACATGACTTCTGGAGGAGGGAAAGAAGCTGAAAACCTGTTAACCTGCAAACTATCCTCAAGGCTAAGCAGAACTGATAGACACTTGTAAGCTGCAACTCTGTCAAGAAAGTATTTCCCTGGATAGTTCATCAGCTTCAACTAACTCAGCAGATATTAATTTAAAACTTCCTCTACTTGCGAGAATAAGAAGGAGCACAGCCGTTATCTCACTAAACTATGTTTTTACTGGATCATTTTCAATTAAGCGCATTTTCAATAGGTCCATTTTCAACCAGTCCATTCCATTTTGCAAGATAATGCTCCTTAGTGTATATGTTCTGGAATGTGTGAGAAGAAAGAGAACCAGCAGTTTCAAACCTCACCTCATCAAAGCTTTGAGTAATTTATAGTAATGGCTTACACTGCTACAGTGCCTTTCATCGCGAAGGGCATCAAAGCCATTTAAGAAAGCAGGAAGAGAAGAAACAGGGAGATAAAATGACATCACCTTTCACCAAAATGCAGCCACTTCTGAGGAAGAACACTGAAGCTGTCAAGTGGCAAACAGAAGAATGATGGCAAAACCAATGAAGAATGTCCTCTCCCATGAAAAGCAGGAATTAATGGAAACTAAATACAGCATCCCATCATGAAACTTATTTAAAACACCATTAATAGCAGCTGTATATCTATGGGAAAAGTTCCATTAGTATTTAATAACCACAGAATATTAGGGGCTTTTCTTGATTTTACTTTCAAATTGAAAAATTACATACCTGGCAGCATAACGCCTCGTATCAAATGCTGAAGACTTTATTATTATTAACCTGGAGTGAAAATTATTATTTAGTACTGCAGAACTACATCATGCAAACCCCTTAAATTTCACTGGAAGTCTGCATCCAACTACTGACCCATGTTATTTGTGACATCTGACAAAATCATAGAGGCAGCATAATCATAATACTACTTGGCACTTTACATCTTTAAAGAACTATGGAAATGTTAATTAATTTCCACAACAGCCTAGGGAGTAAATATTTTCATACTGATTTTACAGATTAAGGGGATGAAACATAATGTGTGGACATGACTCCTCCAAGGCAATCTATTAAATAAGTGTCAGATGCGGGGCTAGAACTCAAAGATTCATCAGGCCTTCAAACAATGATGCCTGGGGCAGCCACCCCTTTTTATAAAAAGTGGCTTAAAACATTTTCAGATTCTCTTTAATATGTTATTTTACTGTGTATTGATTACTTACAGTAGTAGCTGATGATGATGACTCGCATTGTTCCATCTTTACAATTAAATTATTTATATTTCAGCTTCCACTTCAAGATTTGTTCCCATAAAATTAAGTGCATTCTGATCCAGAGATCAAGTAGGTTAAAAGATGCCCAGAAGAGATCAGGATAGCATCTTGGAGCAGAATGCATGTGTCAGAATGGGTGTGTCAAAATTGTCCGTCTTTCCACTGTTTGGCTGGGTCTTTTCTTAATGATATTTCATTTTGTTAAAGTAGATCACATCCTTTCAGCCTGCTGTTTTGCTTTTATTTTATTTTTGCTTTGTAACAATACAGAGAATAGTTCCATATGCATTATTGGGTTTTTTTCATATTCTCTTAAACCTCCTGTTCCCAAGAACTTCAGAGCTCAAGGATCTTTTGCAAAGCTTTTTAGTACACGGAAACAAAGGCTCAGAAATTCAAATGGTGATAGCTTGCTCAACAGATCAACTCAATGGCCAAAATGCAAAGTATCTGGTCAGATAACAACCCTTCTTATTCATCAAACCAGTACTCCTGAAGATTCATGTTAAATACAAGGACTAGAAAACAGATGAGACAGGCATGACACCTTACTGCACAGCATATTTAGATTCTGTTGGACTAAAAGGTATTTGCCTAGGAGAGTCAAAGAGCAAATCCCAAAGCTGAGGAGACCTCTTCTTCCTCCGCTTGACCTTCTCCCTTCCTAAGCATCTGAGGTCTGGTCTAACAGAACTAACACGTGATGTTTTCCTCATGCTACCCTGCAGCACCACACTCCACATCTGTGATTATCTAGGAAAGTACACTTTATAATACAAAAAGCAAATGAAAATAGAGCCACTTCCAAAATGAACAATATCTTTCCTCAGTCAGTGTTCCAGTTTTGTCAGTTCTAAGTCCCTGAATACACCTGACAGCCAAGAGAGCAGAATACTCCACACAGCACTAGTCCCATATAAAATCAACCTGTTCCATTTTCTCTTATTTAGAAAAGAAGCTCTTTGGCAACATCCTGCAGAGCATTTACCCTAGTCTGTGCCTGAACAGTGCATTTCACTTCCAGCTCACAAGAATTCATTTTCATCACTATTTGAAGATATAGCTGACTGAATTGAAAGCTATAAAACACTGTATTTTCCTATGTAAGAGAAATAAACAATTTCTATAAAATCATTTGGAATGAATTCTGATAGGAATCTGATTAGGAGTCCCACTCCACATTTTCCAGGACTCTGCGTACATTTTAATTCTTTCATAGCTACAAACATACAGTAGCGTGTTCATTGCACTAACTTGTGGCAAAGATCAGTGCCAGATCATTTGGCTTGTTGCCATGGTGTTTGTGAAGCTGACCAAGATGCCAACATGCAACTAGGCTTCAAAGGGTGCTCCAGTGCAAAAAGGAGAAATAAGTGAGGACAAACTAAAAGGAGGGCAGCAAGAAGAGCTTTTGCCACTGTTTACGTTTACCCTTTTAAAAACTGGTGAGTTCTTGAGCCCAAATGTAGTTGAGGAAAAGGGCAGAAATCATCTTCCAAATCTGACATAACCCGGAAGAGAAACATTCCTAAGTGATATAATTGATTTCAGCAACTGGTCTCTTTGGGTGCTATGTGACTCATTCCTCCTTTTCCCCCAGAAACAGGGAGTAACTGTTGTCTTATAGGACTGGACTCTTTGCATCTGAGACCAATCTACAAATCCCATGCTCTTCAGGCTAGTGTTACTTCATAGTCCACCTAACAAACTGAGAGAGAACATCCAAGCAGTCCTCTTGGATAACATCTTGCTGGACCACTAAAACACTAAGCTGCTGCTAAGCCTGTGACAGAGTTAGCTAAGCCTACCTTCATATTATTAAGATAATGAGCTCTACTAAGTCTTTAATTAACATCCAGATAAAAGCTGTTTATAAGAACAAACCCAAAGACTGAATGCTTCTCTACTGTCCTCAAACACTGCTAATGTTTATTATAACAACCACCCACTGCGTGCTGAGCATGTGAAATCCTATCTGCACAACCTGGATGATTTGGTAGCTGCAGCAATTCCAGAAGAATGGATACAGCAACAACATATGTCTGCTAAAGAGGCTTTCTGTTCCTTTTAGCAGCCATTAAGTTTCAGTGGAGGGAGCTTTGCACTGACCTGTTTCTGCTTCCTCCTAGTAGCGTTCCTGCTTTTTAGCAGTCTTTACATAAAGCACTTGTCTTCTCCCCACTGCTACTCACCCGTATAGGAATATTGTCTCTTTGGTGCACCTGTCCCTGGTACACAGGTCTATAATTAAAAAGCTTATATAAGGCTCATAGCCTTAGCCCATAACTCCCTGTAGTTAAGAAAACACAATTCCATCCATCCACTTGAAGTAATGCAAGGAATTAAGCAGGGTCATTTTTATGCTTAGAGGAACCTTTATAATGCAACGGTGGCTAAATCCTAGGCATTGTAAAGCCTTCTTCAGTACTCTTTTACATGACGGTACAACCATACTGATTGAACATGAGCTGCTGAGGGTCTGTTCAGTTTTGTGAAAACTCTGAGCGTCATGGAACTGGTAGACCTACGGCTGGGGGAGGTGGCACAGCCTGCGCTTGCCTGGACTACGGCTCTTGTTAAAAATGGTCATCTAGAAATTATTCCAGCTGGTCACCAGCTCTGTAGCACATTATCCAAAACAATCCTGGCTGTTGAGATTTCTGCAGGAAACTCCACCTCCTAAATAGGCCAATTCTTGCCTCCCTCTCAAAACAAGGCTGTCCATTTTTCCTCTATCCTCACTGGAAGTGAGGATTACAAAGGTAGCATTAAAATTTGGTTTTCCTTTTCTCATCTGATAAGTAGAGTGTCTCAAAGTCCATAATATAAGCCTGGTGGAAGAAGGAATCCAAGGTCTTAATCAGTTATGGCTCCTCTGCTAACAAACACAAAGCTGATAATACTCTGATGTCCTCTACAAGTGCTCTCTTCAAAAGATCTCCACCTTGCAGTGTCTGTTCAATACGATACAATACCCAGTTTCCCACCCTCTGCTATGGTGTGGTGTGGTGGGTTGACCCTGGCTGGACGCCAGGTGCCACCAAGCTGCTCTATCGCTCCCCTCCTCAGCAGGACAGGGCGGGGAGAAAATGAGATGGAAAAAAACCCCTTGTGGGTCAAGACAAAGCCAGTTTAATAAAAACAAAAGCAAAGGCTGTGCACAGAAGCAAAAGGAAAACAAAAGATTTATTCCCTACTTCCCAAGAGCAGGTGATGTCCAGCCACTTCCCGGGAAGCAGGGCTTCCGTACGTGTAGCGGTTGCTCCATAAGAGAAATGTCGTAAGTAACAAATGCCCCCACTTCCTCCTCCTTTCTCTTAGCTTTTATTGCTGAGTGGATGTCATATGGTATGGAATATCCCTTTGATCAGTTTGGGTCCGCTGTCCTGGCTACGTCCCCTCCCAAGATCTTGCCCACCCCCAGCCTACTGGTGAGGGGGGGGAAATGTTGGTGAGACAGCCTTGATGCTGTGAGACCACTGCTCAGCAGTAGCCAAAACACTGGTGTGTTATCAACACCTTTCTAGCTACCAACGCAAAGCACAGCACTATGAGGGCTGCTATGGGGAAAATTAACTCCATCTCAGCCGGACCCACAACATGTGGTTATGTACTCTCTGCTGTAATAAAAAGCTGCCATTTTTCACCTTTGAGGTGGCTACTCTTCATATCAAGATCCTGTAATGAACTCTGGAAATCCACAGGATGAAAGATGGTACAAATGTACAGCAGTCTCACTACAGAGAACTGTCTCATAAAGCAATAAGTTTTGGATGTTTAAGTTTCTATATTTAATTAAATGAACCGTTCAGAACGTGAAACAGGTTTTTTTTTCATTGCTGTTTGGTTTTGTTTTTTTTTTAATAAACGATTGTTTCAAAGAAAGTTAACTCAGAGCATTAGTCACTCCTGCCAGCTTCTGTCAGCTTTGTTCCCCTGTGACAGGATCTGAAGGCCTGTGCGCACTGTCATACCTATATCTCTGTCCTAAATATGCATCAGTGGTTACCTGAAAGGCTGTGGATGAGAAACTGCTGTCACCCCTTGAGTAATTGGAACAAGGAAGGAGGACACTGTGTGCACTGATTTGACAAAGGATTAACCTGTTTCCTCTACTGTAAAGTTGTAATGGGCTCATTCATTACTTATAGAGCTCCATGACACTTCACATGTTAGGGAACGATGCCTCTGGTTCATTCCAGGAGGTGGTCTGCCAAATGGTTAGGAAAGAAGGGATGGGAGCCAGACAGGAGTGGTGGAGGAGGACGGCTAAGTTAGATAATGATAATTAATACTGATATTTACTGGGATAACAATTAACTGCCTTTACACAGTGTTTTAGAGCTTTCAGAGTGCTATAAAACCAGTAATTAACTCTCACAATTACCATTCTGAGATAGGGAAATGTCCACCAGCACATTGTGGTTTGCCCAAGGAATCTGCAAGCTTTGAGACAACAAGAAAGAAAAATAAAAAAAGAAAATCTCCCTGGTTGTGGTGTGTATATATATTGGAAAAATAAGGCTGTGCAAAAGTCTTTCAACTCCATCCCATATGTCTTCATCATGCTGATGTTTTGGGGGCTGGCAGTCAGCACAGAGTGGAGCCCAGATCCCACCTCTGCAGGGAAGCAGTGGTGAGCTGATGCTGGCTCGGATAGTCAGCACCGGGACATGTCGTCTCCCCTCTAGCACAGGCATGCAGCACACGTAATTGCCCATGCTCCACTCCATCAGCCTCCCCATATCAGGAGGCTGGCCCCCATTTCCCTCTGCTTAAAATTTAATCAGAGATTTTACTGCTCATCAACAGCTTAACGGGAGCAGTTAGAACTCTGAAACTTTGCATATTTCGGCTTAATTACCGCTAACAGACAGATGCCACTTTCAAACACTCTCCTTCCCAGCCCTTACTTCCTGCAGCTGCTCAAACCTGGAACATAAATTCATTGGTTAAATAACCAATAAGTGGCAAAATGATTAGGGATTAATGGAAAGACAGAAATCTCCTTATTTCTGTTTGATTTTTTATTTTTGGTTATCTCTGCTAAATTGCAGTCTGTACCTCCCATTTGGCAAGATAATAACTCCTCTTACCCCTGCTCAAAAGCCAACAAGTAAATGGATACAGTCACCTACAACTGCGGGCATACTGCTCCCGTGTGTGATTCACATGCAGAAGCAGCTATCTATAACAAGCTAATTCAAATGTAGCTCCTGACACCCTTTCTCTAGATAGACTGGTTTCCATTAGTTTCTTTTTCCGGTGCCAAGCTTCTCCTTTGACTGGGAGGTGGAGCAGCAAATAGTTGTTTTAAATACACAAGAAAATGTCACAGAGATCCAGGACCAGGAATTAAAATGCACATGAATGATGATGGCCATTCCTGGGACAAAGGAGCTGTATTCATTTGGGCCAGACCTATTACCAATTTCCTACTCTATTCACTTCCCATTGCCTCCAGAAAATCCCCTTTTAAGTGCACTTCAGTGGACTGAAGAGGTAATGAAACCAGTACACTGAAAGAGGAGTCCAATGCTCCACTTTTCAAGCCCTCCGTGAAGAATAGAATCCTGTCTGCACTTCTTTTCATCTGATAGAACTATCCCTTGAAATGGAGGGAGAAGAAATGATCTTCCTGCAGATCTCAGTATTATGACTAAGGATTAAACCTTTTAGAAGGCAACACAGGATATTGTGTTGTCACTTATTTGTAAGGTAACTTGTGAGGTTAAACTAGATCTTAGATTGGATGTCTGCACTGGTATCTGCTTTTTCCAAAACGGTAGTCAATTTTGGATAGGGAATATTTTTACTAAGCAATACTAAGCAAAAAGCCATTTATATATTAGCACATGGCTGGATGCTTGATCAAACTCCAGACTCAGGATTTCTCAGTGTCCACTGAAAATTTGTCTTTGTTTCCTAGAAACCAAGGGTCACACTGTCAATGATATTTAAAAAAATAATACCAGTCAGGTGAACAGATTATTATATGTCTGTCAGTTACCTTGGGGAGAAAAACAACCCAAAAAACAGCCCAGAAAACCAGCAGAATTTTCAACCAAATCACAGCCAAAACCTGAATTTACACCAAATCCCAATCCATGTGATTTTATAATCTTGCAAAAAAATCTTGTCCTGCAACAGTTCTTCTGCCTTGACAGAAGCTCTGAGAGGATAGAGAATGCAGTTTACTCTGTCTGTTCTGCCTGACATTTTACATACACTGAAGAGAATAGACAAGTTCAGAATTAAGAGTCCATGAAGAACTCATTACTACATTGCGGGGCAGATCCTGGATTCCACCACGCTACCTTTGTTTCACCTCACTAACTCAAGAGAGAAGATACTGCTTGCATCTTGCCAGTGCAGCAAAAGTAGCCCTTCAGCACTTACTTGTTCCCCTGCCTGATTTAAGGGACACCTTGATGGCAGGGCAAAGTCTCAAACAGAAGTAGTCCTGATACTGTCCTCTGTTGACATATAAGCAATAATGAGTCAGCAAATAAAGGTCCAGTAGATGGTGCTCAAGACTGTGCAGCAAAATCCTAGGTTTTGTAAGGTTAATAAACTCGTGCACTTCAAATGGTTTTCATTGCACAGCTCTTTAACCCAGCTCTTATCCAGCAACCTCCTATTTACATAGGGCTTTGAACAGGGCTGCTAACAACTCCCAGACTTTAAAGACACCCCAAGACTGTTCCTACCTTTGACAGGGTCAGCATAAATCTGACTAAAATTAAAAAACAAAACTGGCTTTCAGGTGCTGTATTCCCAATAAAGATTGAATACAGAAGAGGAGCTTAGTATCTTTAACTTCTAATAGCTTGAGATTTCTGAGGAGGCCCTAAGGTTTACACCAATAATAGTTAACAGCCATTTTCTTTGTCTCTGCTTTTCTACTTTTCTGGATTTCTCCCTGCCCATTGCAAACATATTTTTAGAAGCAGTAAGACAACCTTTTTTCCTTACTCACCATGGCAACTGGTGGCTGCAGAACATGTGCCTTTACAGGTCTCTTTTCAAAACATGGTAAGGCTGACTGGAAGTGTAGTAGAAGTCTGTGGATTTCAGAGCACAATGATCTTTGCATTGCATACTTATGGCTTCAGGCTTGGCCAAGTTTGTAAATTTGTCTTGTTTTATGGAGAAAAGATTATTTTTGTTCTTTGAGTGATCAAGAAATCTGGGTTCATCTGCTTTTGCCACAAAATTGCTGTGACCTTGACCAAATTGTTTAATCTACTACCCCTTCAACCCTATTTGTAATGGGAGACACTTCCCCACCTTTCAGCCTGCTGGAAAGCTAGACTTATTAACATATGTGAAGCTTTCTACAACTACAATGACAAAAGCACTTAAAAATGTCACAACACATCTATATGCCTATCTAACTGACAACAGGTGAAGACATTGAAAGAAAGGACATATGTAAGCCTTAGCATTTCAACAGACCTGTAACATCACAGTTATTCAGTTCCAAATATTTCATCTCCAGAACATCCTCCCTTCAATGAACAACAGAGCTTGTGAATTCTGCAGCAATTACTTGTTCTTTCGCAAAGTGTTCTTGGGGGTTTTATTTTTAGATATGGGAATAAAATGACTCAATTTTTCCCCTTGTTGTCTCCTATCTCAGCAAGCAATAAAATGTCAGCGCTGTGGTAGGTAATGGGAAGGAAAAACACCTCTGTTGACTGAATAGAGTTATAGCTGAATATTTTCATGAACATTCCGCTTGTGCCTTAAGCACAACAAACACTGCAGGGAAAAGATATCAGAGATAACAAAGAATGAACTGAATACAAACAAAATCATTCATCAGATGCGAAAATACCACCATTCAGAAGTGAGAGTTCTGTAGACTACAGCCAGTTACTGCACTTTATTTTTTCATACTACTTTTGACAGGCTGAGGTAAAAGATGAATACCATGTCCAACAAACAAGAAGGTATGCTACAGTAATCCACCCCTGTCACTGAACTTAAATCGTGAAGCAAAGCGCTTGAGAGAATGTTACACTATAGGTTTCCTAATTTAGGTAAGGAATATAATTAGAATTAAAGAGATGAATTGCAAGCTCATGATTCTGAGTGTTCAGCTTGCAATACTGGGAAGATCATCAGAATATTCAACACTGCTTTAAATAAAGCCACAGTTCCCAAAACTCGGTCAGACCAACTGTGCCTCTAAGTAGTGCGGCCAGGCTGAAAAGGTAAAGAGGGCTCATCTAGGAACTAACTCATAGGTCTAGATACAAATGCAAGTGCCTAATGGTAAGGACAAGAAGTTAAGTGTTGGCACTCACTACTCCTATTGTCTTCATAAGCCTCTGACCCCAACCAGCTTCTCTCTAACCTATAGCTTCTGCTCTTTTATATATCAAAAAGGCAAGCCTTTTTGATATATAAAATTATCCCAATGCCCTGCTTTTGTTGAGTCTGGCCTCTCATTAAGACCTTCTCATCTACTCTTTCTGATGCTCCTTTCCAGCTGGCTGTGGAGTCAGCAGCAGAGAAAGTGGCAGAGCTCCCTCAGGCCTTTCCCCAAATTGCTATGTATGACATGTCCTTTCCATGCCTAATTCTCAGCTCTCAAACTGTTTCAATGAGTCCGCAGCATCTTGCAGAAACTCCCAGCTAGTCACCTATATCTTTCATCATATCTGCAAGCCCTTTGGGTTGACCATACAGGTCACAGGTCTAGTCTTCCTTTAAAAATTACCTAGACGGAATGCAGACACTGTCCTTTGAGTCTGAAGGTTGACGAGGTGTGTCAACAGCTTTGAAATTTCTTGTCTAAATGCCTGACCTAACCTTTTCAATTTCTTTCATGCAGCAGCTGAGAGCTACACTTCAGAGATCAGAGTAGAGCTCGCCATACACCGTAGCTACCATCAGGTCCTCTGCTGAAGATGAGAAGCAATTTATAAAGAAAATATAAAATGCAGGAATTTCCTATGGTGCATATATAAAGGCACTAGTAACTTTTTTCCCCAAAGGCCACATGCATTCAGGCTGCTGGATGGCTACACTGAACTCAGCCAGGCTATATGTTCATGATCAAAAGAGTAAGAAAAAATAGCTAGCGGGAATCACCAAAGATTGCCTGGCATGTTAATAAGGATCCTGATCACGCAGCAGGGATGTTGCGTGGGGGGCTGTGCAAGTCTGCAGAGCTTCTGCCTTCCTACTGAGTTGTACTCATGGAGTGTGTAATTAATTGTTACTGTTCATTTATTTGTACAAATCAATGAATTTGCAAGTGAGTGCCACCCAGTGACAATCTAACAACTGACACGAGACAGCGAAGGCAAAGTTCCCTTTGAATAGCAACAGGAACTCCATCTCATTTTTTCTTCTTTCAGCTCTGCCCAGGGTCACTTGCTCCAGTCTTCCTATACTGCACCATCCTTCACCATATGCCTGGCTACTCAGGGAGATGTTTATTCAATGAACTATAATTAAGCCTTCTTTGGGGTTTTTGTTTGTTTGTTTGTTTGTTTGTTTTGTTTTTTTAAGAAACAAAAGGACTTCCTTAGTTTATTGGTGAGAAGAGAGGAAGAGCCGCTAGACACAAAAAATTCTGTTCTTCATTTTCATCAAAGGCCACTGAATCTTGTTGCCATTGGCTTCTTGCTGAGGCCCTGTTTCTCCACTTAGGAGAGGAAAGCAAGCACATGCTTAACTTGTGTTTAGATCCTTGAAGTTAAAAGTGAATCACATGCTTAAATGCTCCTCTGAATCAAAGTACCCTCCCACATACAAATTCTCTGACATGTTGAAGTGTGTACTGCCATTTCTACGAACAAGCATATTTGGTGCAAAAGCTGTTATTAATATTTTGTTTATATTTTTTACACTCTGATAAATGGGGAAATATGGAATAAAGATAGACTTGCAACAGGCTGATTTGGGGACTCTCCATAGGTAGCTGGGACTCCCTGCGTTGATCCAATTTCAATATTAACAATACCACAGAAAAGTTTTCTAGTGAGTTAGGAAAGGTAAGGAAATATTAAGAAAAACGGAAACTTGTTAATTGCAAAAAAGTCAATATAGCTAAAACAATAGTTGAGTATAGTTAAAAGCCTTGCTACTGAATCAGTACCATCCATTCTTATTGAAAATGCTACATATCTCCATTTAGAAGCCGTAACTCCTACTAAGTTTAATTATTTTCCCCTACAGCTAAGGGACCTATGGTTTCTGCACCTGATTCACCAATGTATTAATCCAGTTTCACGCCAGCATATCTGCATTGAAGTTAATGATATTATAGCAGCAATGAAGCAACACAGTATTGTCTAATAATCTGCCAATTCAAACACTGCAGCAGCAATGATTCCTTATGCTCTCATTCCTGGTGGGCTAGGTGGTAGAAGTACGAACCCCCTCAAACTTAGCCCGAGCCTCTGAAATAGCCACAGAAAGCTGCAAAACCTTGAAAGGTGAGCAGGGAAGATAGTGATCATCTTCTATAGATAAAACGCCTTTCATCCCAAAATACCTAAATATACTAAGCAACTTTTCACACTATATAAAAGGAACAATTTTACCTGTCACTGAAGTGGGGGGTAACAATAGGAGCGTACAAAACCCGTTACTTTACAGCTTTGGACAGGAAGGTGAAATTCAGCCCTGTGTCCGCAGCTGGCACCGCGCCTACGCGCACCTGACGTTCCCGGAGCCGGGTCCCAGGCCGCCTTCTGGCCGTCGGCGAAGGGCCGCATTTCCCTTGAAGTAACCCAGAATGTACATGAGCTGGATGTAGATAGGATGTAGGTGAACTGAAGAAACACCGGAAATGGCGCTTGCTCAGGACGCNGGGCCCCGCCGAGCCGCTCGCCCGCAGCCGCCCCCACTGCTCCCGGGCTGTCCTGGGGCTCTTCTAAGCCGAGCCAGACGCAAACTGACGCTGACTCGGAGGTTTCACCTTAATATTTTTCAGCCAGTTTGATGGACACCTGAAGGGACCAGTTCCTCAGACAGAGAAACAAGAGGCAAACCCACATTCTAATGCTTTTTCAAACACGGTAAGATGGGGTTTATTTTCTTCTGAAAGGATGTCTCATTGTCCTTAAAAACCCATCAAGTTTACTGCCTAAACCATGAGTGAGGTCCTTGCCATTATCTATCCTTCTTTGATAACTTCAGCCTCCCTTACTGAAGAGAGCCACTTCCCCCACTTGATACAGATTTTAGCAGCTGTAGGAAAAGCCAACAAATATCTTTGGAGTACCTGGGCAACCAGTTAATAAGAAGGAAGTACTGAGTGAAGCTATGTGGTAGGAAAATAATGCTTTTATTGGCATGTAAATACCTCTGCTTGTATGATGCAAAGTATTTTTACCCCTGACTACATCCACAGATGCTCTCCTGGGAATTTAATATTTCATTGTTCCTCAATACAGCAAGTATAAAGTCTGCTCTGACCTTTTCCACCTTCACATGCATGCTGGTATGAAACTCACAGTTCCTGTTTTCTGGAGCCTCTTCTTGCCTTTCCCTGCTTCTTAAACACTTTGTTTCTTACTGGATTCACCACAGTCAATAACCTTACTTGGTCCTGTACAATTAATCCTGAATGATGAACTAAAATCACACGGTTTAGAATATTTGTAGAAGGAAAAATTAAAAGATTATATTTAAAATCGAAAGGATGCCCTTTTAACTGAGATTTGAAAATGCATATGTATTAAGAGGTAACAAAGATACAAGCAAGGCTTCTGCGCATTACTTCAGCTGCAAAGAGGCTGGCGTACCAACTTTTGAGGTGATAACAGGACACTGGTTCTGTGACAATATCGGTTACAGTGCATTGGCATAAAGACAATTGCTTCCTCTCTTGCTCTTTTTCCATCGCTAAGCAGCTCTGGGGGTGATTTACAAAAGGTCACAGTCCAAGAAACATGTTGCAGTTCAGTCAGGTCAACATTGGTGATCACTCTGATCTTTTCTGAGAGTGAACTTCATGGCCCAATCACTGAAAAACTACGTTGCTGTGTCTAAGGAGGTAACTTCCTTGTGAGAGCAATCTGGCAGGGCAGAGATTTGTGGGAGAAAACTTTGCTTCATGCATCCAGTGAAACCAGTGAGGAATTTTTTATGTCCTGTTTTGATAACTGAGTAGGTGGCACTGGTGAACTTTTAAGGTCTGTGATTTCAAACCCATGTACAGGAAGGGATCTACAGCAGTTAATCCAGGGTTGGGGGAAGGAATGAACATTCAGCTGAAGGTAATTAAATCTGAATCCAGCGACAAGGGTGTGCATTTCTCAGACATGAGATCAAGGAAAAGTGTTGTGTAAATACAAAGACATACTGTTGATAAATCCTCTTTTCTGATTAGGACCTCAGGCTCTTTATCCTTTACAAATCCTTCCTCTTCCTTACATTGCTATCCTATCTCAATGAAGCATACCCTGAGTTACCCTAGATAGAGACTTCTGGTGGTTTCTGTTTCTACTTCCCTAGGGATTTTTTTTCAAATGACCTTGAATGAACCTCAAGATTAAATGAGCCAGAATTCTCGCCCCCATCCCTAACATTTTAGTTATTAATCTTATCAGTGTGACTTGATAACCTCAGGATAACTGTTTACAGCTGCTTTAAATATACCATGACCATGACCAGCTTGGAGGTCATTGTATAAATAAGAGCTGTTGTGTGTGTCCCTGTATGTACGTATGCATGCATGCATACATTTAGGAAGCTGTGAAATCTACGTGACCTTCAGTGCAGCTTCAGTACCCTTCAGCAAAAGACATAGCTAGTTTAAAACAAAATCCCATTTCAGTTTTCCTTAACTTAGGCTTAGAATATTCATTTGGCCTTTTGAATTACTTGCTGATGAGGTCTGACGGTATTTAATTTCTCTGGGCCTCTGCCTCCTCATCTGTAAAAGGCAAGAATGAAGAGCCTTGCTTTTCTGCATCAGGTACTTGAGCATTTGTGGACTGAATCAGTTATCTAGGAGTTGGGACTTATTACTGAGATTCGATGGGCTACTGAGTAAGAGGGAGGATTAGTTCATGAGGCTGCTGGAAATGAAGGTCAAGATTTCTTTCCAAAGATGCACAATTAACCCAGCAATTTCTATGAAGAGAGAAACTGTAAGGGAAGTTCCTTTGACATACGTGCAGAGAACACCACTTCCTAGGATATTGTATGACTCATGAGTCACTGTTGCAAGAAGCTTTTCCCCCCTGCAGACCAATGAGTTTGTTATCAGCTCGCACATCTCCTGAAATATATTATACTATGTAAAATTAATACATGCTGCCTTTTTTATTATGACTTACAATTGATCCTGGCTTATTTATAGCATATGAAAGTAAAATGCTGTGGACTGTGTCCTAGGTGTAATTACTTCCAAAGGCTTTTATCAGTGCAAATAACCTAGCTGTTAGAGAAGCTGTGGGTACATTTCCTTCAGGGAAAATATAATCACTTTTTATTCCATTCTAAACCTAATTCTTGCACTATATCCTCACTGTAAATTGAGATGACAGACATGAGCTGAAAGACTGTCAGAGCAGCTGCCATAATTTGCTGACTTCCAGCAATAAATGTTCACCTGAAACATGGTCCACAGACTTAAACTGAAAGGACCACATGAAGAAAAAAAGGAGGAAAGCTGCAGTGATGGTAGAGAGGGGGAATAAATATCACATGACACAGAAGCAAGAAAACAAAGTAATGACTTTTTCCATAGTGTCCACTTTTTGCTTTTCATATCAATTATTAGGTCTCAACCTCTTATGTATGTTCCTATAGTTTTACTATACTTAATGTGCTACTCATGCATTAACTAAATTGGTTTTCTGATTCACTTTCACCTTGCACAACCTGTAACTGAAAAATAACTAAACATTTGCAAAGTTAACCCTACTGTCGCCTTACTGGATTGCCACTAATCTGCATTTCTTCCATATATCAGATTGGATACTCATTAAAGTCCATACTCCAATAAAGTCCTATAGAGATTACACCCACAGGAAGACAGCTTCTCCAAGGATAGTGTTTGGATTCAATCTTGGGATGGGGCTACTGTTCTGAACTGGAAGGAAGATAGGCTGGATATGATTTGGAGAAATCAATGCTTTTTTCCTTCCCTTTTCAGGGGAGAGAGGGATCAACTTTTGTGCTTCTAATTAAGAGATTTAGAGCAAATTTTGCACTGTCAGTGTGCTATTTATTGACTTTTACATCTGCTGACATTTACTGGGCAATCCTGATAAAGAAAAACAAGCCCTGATCCAGGAGCCAGGAATTATTGAAAGATAATTACATTCTGATGTCAGCATTCTTTATAGTCTGCAGCATAGCACAATCCTTTTGCTGTGGATTCCCCACCAAAGTGAGGATTACCATCCTGAAGATGCTGGAAATATGGGTACTAGTGGCTTCTCAGAGCAGATCATAGTTTTGATCTGATATTTATTTAAGATTAAAAACTACAAGTGTGAAATTCCCAGCTGAGAATTAACAGAAGTGAATGATCTACCCTGCATTAAGCAGCTTTGTCCAATGAATAAGTTCCATATCATGGTGAATTAAGTTTTCCACACATGACTGGAAAAATGTTGTGGCATCAGATTATGCTTTTGCTGCTGTCTAGAGAAATGCAAGGAGATGGTCAGAAGGCCCTTTAACAAGCGACAGGAGAGAAAGATAGATATTCCAGTAAATGCAGTCAGCACTGCTTTCAAAGTCATATGCTACAAAAGCAAAGCAAACCAAAATACACTTGTTTCCCACATGGTCACTGACTAGAGGCTCTAATAACTAAACTAGCTTTCTTTCCTTATCTCCAGCAAGCTACTGATGCTCTGTATAATTCCAAATCAGCTTCTTGCAAATACTGTTTGAAACATTGATACCACTTTAGTTTGTCCTCTGAGCTTTGGCTTTGCTGAGTAAATCAGTAAAATCGGTATCTTTTTTTTTTTTTTTTTGGTAATTAAAATGAATTAAAGAAAATGGCACAATGAAAACCCTTTCCCCCCCCCTCCCTTACTACAGTTCTATTGCTTTTGGATACTTAACTCCACTCACATTTGCTATCAGCTGCAACTTTTAGACAATGGAATTAATGATATGTAGGCCAGGAATTTAACGAACTGAGGCCCAAAGGTATATCCTTTCCTGTATTATCAAATAGCTACAGAAATGGCAAACCTGTTTTATAAATAGACACGTTCTGTATTTTACTTTACAGAAAAGAAACAGGAAGGGGTGCAGAAGAGTCTACTAACTTTTCTCAAAAAGGCAGTCCCACTAAACTCATGCTTTGAACTATAGTAAGACGACCCAACTCATTTCATTGGACAGCTAATACTAATAATCTGTTTCTTCAAAGATAAAGCCTACATCTTCATTTCATGGTACATTGCTGTTAAGCAGCTTATAAAGCACTTTAGCATTCTCAAACAATTGGAAGAAGTCTGTATTTCTTTTATATTGGTGTTCTTTCAGAATCCCCTTCAAACAATACATGTGGGCAAAATTCTGCTATGTTTCCTGCTCAATCTTTCTCTGCCCTTTGATTACTAACACTGTTAGGAATGGAGTCTTATTTATTATGAACTTAGAAGTAAAAGAACCTACTTAATGCCATAAAATAGATCTGCAAGTGGTGTTACTGTTCCCTTCCTTCTATATCAGGCCCTTTGACAATGCAAATAAATCTGTTTCATTTCTACCTTTGACAATTGGCAAGTTGTTTCTTCAGTGGCTGAAGAATCCCTAGAGTGAATTTTGTTTACAGTCATTGTTCCATTCTTACACAGAAAGAACAACCCCAAACCTAAATCCCTGAGGAGGAACGTGATTGGAGGGAAGAAAAAGAACCTTTTGTTTTCATCATGCAGGAAAAATACATCAGCTAGGAGCACTCTACTTTTTTTTAAAGGAAAAAACAGAAGAAATGGAATGAAGTTTTGCATTTAGCAAGGTTTATACATCTTTCACTGCCATGAATATGAATTTTCTCTATTGCATACCTCAGTGTGGTTCATGGTGATTTTGATGAATGTGAATAATTGCCTCAGTGGTTTTATCTAATATGAGGGCTGCTTCCCGATTTCCTTACATAACACCTTTGGGATACCATTATCCTACTCTTCTTCAAAAGGACGGTAAATCAGACCTATTAGGCAGAAACCCTTTGAGAGGTAAAGGACTATGCATTCAGATGAAGGAAAGCTAGCTAAGTTTGAAACAGTCAGGGGCCAAACTCTTTCCATACAGTGCATATATATGTATACATATTTTTAAGAAACATAAAATGTCTTTAGTTCTATTTGAGTAAAAAGAATCACCTCACCTTACCTCTTTTCAGTAAAGGAAGATCTGCATTTTGAAAGAGGTTATTTTTCAAGAGATCTAGCCTATATTGTCAGCACCACCAGCTTTCCCTTCCATATTTGATCTCTTGTTTACTGGCATAATTATGAAGCTAGCATATTGAAATCAATGTAGTATTTTATTCAGTTCATTCTGTGGGTGCAAATCAAATCTATTTATTTCAACACTTATTCACAATTTACCACCATCACAATTTACAATCAAAATATGCCCCTATAGGGTTTCATTAGTACTCAACTGCTGTAACCAAGAGTAAAGCCAGATCCCAGTGAAACCTGGAGTAAATCATCCTTTGTTTCTCAGGATGTAAATGGTGTTAAATAGATATCTTCCCCATAGGCATGTTTTAAATCTAAATTCCATTACATATAGAGAAAAATTTGAAATATGCATACTGAAATCTGGATTAGGAAACGAATTGTTGATCAACTAAAAAGGACTCTAATGTAATATGGGAAAAGGTTTGTGATAGATGCCCACAAATGAATTTGACAGAAATTTAAAATCTGTGTTTGGGGGAGACTGAGAAAGAGGGATGCAGTTGCAGATAACAGGTCATAAAACAGCAGAAGGAATTATGACTCGGTCAAATATGTCTTCGAAAGATATGAGGGACAAAGAAGAACTTGTATTCTTAAGATATGATCAATGGTCCTTTAGAAAGAAAGTATTCGACAGAATAATTGGCAGGGTGCAATATTAATGCAAAGCTAACGACTGATTAGTAAGGGGTGGATACAGCAAAGGAAGGAATTTTGCCTTGTACGTCAAGGATGCTTACTTGAGACATGATGAAAGTCTTTAGGAGATGAAAACAAAAGGTCTTTGCCACAGTAGGATCCTATAGATCAATAAACCAAGATAGTATTTTATATGAGACCTTTTGTAAGTACCTAACAGGTCATCTATAGCCCAAGACTATATGATAACAAGGAATTTCAAATATACAGATATATTCTGGGAAAGAAAAATGGCAGGACAGAGGATGGAGGTAGATGTTTACCCCAAGTTAATAACAGACTTCTCCCCAGGGCTATTCAGAACACCTCAGTTAGCTGTACAAAACAATAAGAATATCCCTTTTCCCATGCAAGTGATTCAACAAGTTCTTAAACTGTGCTAATCACTGTTGATAAAGGAAGGGATATGTGAAGGTGGGAATAAGCCTGAGTGAAAAAGATAAAGTGATATAATTTGCCAGCCACAAGGAAGGAAGGATGGAAAACAAAATAAAACAATGGACTTCAAGAAACTCAGTGTGGGCCTGCACCACCTCAGAGTGAGAGCTAAATGAAAGGTAATATATAGGCAATAGAATTTTATGTTTGATTGTTTTCTTTTTTCTCTTCAGAAGCTTAAGTTGGCTCGTCCTGTTGAACTTTACACTAAATAACTTGGAGTGGGCTGAAACAACCTCAGATTTTTAACCATTATCTTTGATAACTCATGCAATACAGATAAAATCAGAAGCCTAGAAAGGACACATCTTTAAGCAAGGAATAGGAGAGCCTTGGGATACAGCCAGCAGCTTACTCTCAAGTTTCTAAAGTACGTGAATGAATAATAAGAAAATAATGTCATGAAGATTGGCATTTTAGTCAGGACATGAGTGACCACTAGTAAGCATGTCATGAATACATTAAATCACATCTACTTACGTACATTCTCTAACAGGATAACAGGCTTTAAGGGTAAGAGAAAATTACCACAGTTTACACACCTAGACTTCAGTGGCAGCTCTGACCATCCGGTAGGGCTCCTAGGTAGTCTACAGAAAAATGTTCCATAGTGAACTGTTGTATGAGTGTACACCTGATTAGAAAAACATAGCTAGAAAGTCATCGCTAGAATCGGCTGCTCCCCAAGGTGAAGGGAGTCAAGCATGATACCACAGCCAGCAGGGCAGGGCCTCACCAGCCCGGAGCCAGCCCCACAGCACCCAAGCAAGAGAGAGCCAGGGAAGGCAGCCAGGTTCAACCAGGAGTCCCCCAGGCACATCCACAGTCTGGAGGCAGGTCCAAGGCCCAGCCAGGAAGTCAACCCACAGGTCAGGTTCAACAAGCGCGACCAGGATCAGACTCAGTCCAGTGGTCGCCATGTAGGTCCACAGTGATAAAGCAGGGCCAAAAAGTCAGGCCACAGGTCAGAAACAGCAGGATGCTTTGCCAGGCATGGCTATACCTTAGCTAGAGACCAACAGCCTTCCACCATAGCTCAAACAAGGCCTGAAGGCCCCAGGCTGAGCTTAAATAGAGCCCCTGGGCATATGGGCAGGAGGGGACATGGGGAGGCCCCAGATGAGGCTGGTCTCTCTGATGAGTGCTCTGAGGCCTGTTAGTGCCCTCAGGGCCCTGACAGTCGTTATTGATGTTTTCTGTCAGAATGGTAGGAAGTAGTGTGTGAATGTAGTCTGTCTTGTCTAGTAGGTTATACCTGAATGACTGAGTAGAGAACATCCTTAAGTAGACTTGTACATAATACTGCATGTTGATGATAGGATGAGAATTCAAAACTTTCCTGACATACTGGGGGAATAGTTTGAAATAACGGAATGCAATTTAACAAAGCCAAGTGCAAGTTTCTCCATTTCAGTGTCTAATCTAAAACAGTAATCCTAGGCTCTTGCTAAAGTCAGTGGAGAAATCGTTACTATAGGACAACGCCTAGAACAAGAGTACATGGCCATTCAGTGTAACAAAGAGATATCTCCTTGAGGTGCATCTTTTAAGAATGCTAACTCCTTGGATTAGTTAATGTAATGGCTATTTAATATAGCTAAGTGTCCACAAAAGCCCTAACCTCAGATACCTCTTGTGACTTAAAGAAGTGTGTTGAAAATAAATTGAATAATTTACAATCAAGTAGTAAATAGAAAAATCTGAATTTGAAAAGTCTCATGGCTGGTGACTTGCAAGTAACGGAAATATAGAAAGTGCTTAATTCTAGTCTGGCATACTTTCAGCTTCTTTTCTGTTGGCTGAAATATTGCTGAAATATTCTCCTGAACAAAACCACTGTTGAGGCCAGCACTACTCCCTCTTTCCCTCTACCTCCTCATCAGCACTCTGCTTAAAAGGAGTGCAGACATTTAAATTCTAGTTCATTGGTCTTTTACCTGCCACTGTTCTCTATTTTTGACAGTGCCAGAATTTTCCATAGTGCTGGCATGTCCCAGACACCAGCATGTATAAGTAGTATTATTCTATGCCAATGTTCTGGCTATGTGAAATGGCAGGAGTCTGTAGTAGGCATTCTTTATACATGGGACAGCCTTGCATGAATTGCATGCAGAACAGTAGCAGCTATAAACATAAATTGCTAAGGTTATTTACATGGAAAATGCACGTTTTTATTTCTGACTCTGCTCCTGTTTTTAGAAGATGCCAAGACATCATGATACAAGGACAACACACTTGCTGAGCTACAAGAACTAGTTTTGAAAAGCTATTGGTAGAGGAAGGACTCTTGTATCCTATAATGAACAGCTCGTACCATTATGTAAGCTATCAGATGAATTTGTGTCATCCAAGCTGCTATTACTATTTTTTAGTACCCAGGAAATTTTCTGTCTTTGTTAGAAAACAAACAAACCCCGAAAACAAACCCTGTCTGATCTTAAAATACCTCTGCAGTCACTAACCAGTGCATTTTGGATTCTCTTGCAGAGGCAAATCTGAAAACTCTTGACATTCTATTTCAGACACCCTTATACACAGCATATTAATCACAACTATGCCATTCCATTTGCAATGTTTTGCTCTGAGGACATATAAAACTACATTCAAACAAAGCTCAGAAGATGAGCTCTAGGGATTCTTATGGTAAAAACAAGCCTTTAGCGGAATTAAAAGTGACGCATCTTGCATTGCAGCAGTTTAATAAATTCTCAGACTACTTTTCAGAAAAAGCATGAAGCAGAGAATAAAACAGACCATGAGCCAAGTAAAATTCTGTTAAAAATTTGCCACACCATTTAAAACTAAATGACATTTATTTCTATTTTTGGTATTATACTGTACAGTAAACAGTGTTGTTTCTAGATCCATGCCTTCAGTTTCAGTGAGCACAGTTGGGGAGCACAGTAAGGCTAAATGTCACACCATCTGGAACCTGCAAGGGTCTTTGGCTCCAAATTCAGATTTTTGTATAGTGTGTTCAAAAACAAAATCTCAGCAATAATGCTTGGGAATCTTTTTGCCATTCTATTACATTCAGTTTATCAATTCCCCAAAGTCAATCCAATTCAGGCACTAAAACATGCGAGATAAGTGAAAACTGAGGTTTCCACTTTGCATAAATATATATTATATAGATAATATATATTATAAGCAGTATTTGATTGGCTAATAATCAAAGGAAAGCAAAGCCTTTTTTTAGTATCGGGGCAACTACTGATTTGGTTCCTACGGGTGTAAATGCATTGACTGTCATAGATTTAATGCTGATTTATAGCAATTTATTGACCTGGGCGTTTTATGTTAACACTGACAGGCTTCCAATACAAATCAAAGAACAGTCAGATGTCA
The DNA here is from genome assembly GCA_013389945.1 of Fregata magnificens. NCBI lineage: Eukaryota > Metazoa > Chordata > Aves > Suliformes > Fregatidae > Fregata > Fregata magnificens. The sequence goes on along the minus strand of WAAD01021820.1, from coordinate 64,685 downwards.
CGCATTTCATTACAAAATCATTCATCACATCACTCTACTCTGAAGTCTAGTGATAGATTAAAATATTGGGGAAAGATGCTAATGAAAAATTCTCTTCGAAATGGAAGATTGCTGTTTTATGCCCAAGGCCTTAGGGTTCTTAGGTTTGTGATTTACCCAACAAGAACAGAGTCCTCATAGTAAAGGCTAAACCTAACTCAGGGGCTTTTTCTTTGTTTATGTCCTTCAGGACAAAATAACTCTACTGAAATGCTATGTTATGAATGCTGCATAATGTGACTGCCCTACAGTCTGTAAAAATAACAGGAAAAAATGAGATCGTTAGCTCATTTTATTCCTTTCCAAGATGATTTGGTGCTATATACAAAGTACTTTATGCTAAGTAAAGGAGTGTGTTCAGTAAGTCTCAAACACACCACTGTAAATCTAGCACAAGTAAAACTTGCACATCTCCAGCTCTCCTTACAATTTTGCATATTTACAAATATTATAGAAAGATTTCTCACCAGGTCCTAAAGGATGGCCAAGTAAATACCTCTGCTTTGCAGCTGAGGAAACTACTGCCAAGAACTCAATATTCATAATTTCAAAGTTTACTCCTACTTTTTGATTTCTTCGTTTCAGAAATCACTTCAAGGCACTCAGATCACTGAGATGTACAAAGCTGCTGAGCACTCAGAGCTCCCCCTGGAGTCAGTGGGAGATGGACCTACTCAGGAAACCAGCAATTTGTGTCTCAAATTCTGCACCCAAAGTTAAAACCTGACTCAGTAAGATAGGCCCATTTTCTATTTTATACTCTCCAGTACATTCTTTCCAGTTTCTAAATTTCTGTATCTCATATGAAATTGACTATTCTGCCTATTGCATGCAGGTATAAACTTTCCTGGAGAGACTTTATGAGCCATCTGGCAGAAGAACCTGTATGAGTCAAATTCCAATCTAAGATTTGTTAAAATTCCATAGCTAATTATTTTTGCTATCTTTTGGTAAAAAAAACTAACATGAAAATATGATATTTGGGGAGAAAAATAGTTAAAAGCTATGGGAAGTTATGCACTATCTGTATGCATCTTCATCAAACTGCCAATTTATTTTTTGAATGCCCCATCCTATTATTTCCTCCAGTGTCTTTTCACTTATTATTAGAATGAAGACAGAGATATTAAAAGGCCAAAACCACACAGTTGCACCCCTTTCCTCTTGCCACCTGTCTTAGAGTTAATATTGCTTATCCCTAGATTTTTCTTCCACTAATTTCATTTATTTAGAAGAGGTTTAACATAATGGACATTGTGGGGCCCAAGCATTTGATGGAGGAGGACAGAGGGCAGGCTTTGTGTGTCACTGCATGTTGAATGAAAAAGCAGGAGTAATATTTTCCAAGTCCCACATAGAACTGAATTTAAATAAAGCTCTAATAGTCAACCAATTTGAGAGCAAATGAGTCGTTTTGCATTGTGGCTGTTGATGGTGCATTGTTTGTCATTGTATCTCCCTCAGCACTTTTGATTGCTATAATGCAATCATGGAAACATTTTCAAGAATTGCTTTATAGGGCCTCTGCAAAGGAAAGGGAAGGGGAAAGGGGAGAGGGAAAGTCTGCAAAACAGCAGAACAGATCCTGCTGGAATTGAGTTAACTCTGAAATTTAGCTACCACACTGTGCACAGTAGAATGTGCTCAACTGCTTTTTACTCTATGCAGATTATTCTTATAATTTCTTTCAGTTAATAAAATAAACTGAGGGAAAATGCTGAGACTGCAGCACAGGCTGTAATGCTGTTGGTAAACTCTGTGAAGGAGATAAGATTCTTTTTTTCCCCTTTTTTATCTGAATGAGAGCTAAGAAATGTTTCTGTGTTTCAAACCAAACAGGAGGATCTATAAAATTGTTCATAAAACATGCTTCAACTCTTGTCCACCTCTAAAACATCTGCTTTTCTGCGGCATTCCCATGGTCTCTCAGTGCCTCCAGGAGGTGGTCTTCTATTGAGAATTAGACAGGGCTGTAGCAGGAAATCTCCAAAACCCATTTCCTGTTCTGCCATCAACTCCCTTAATGCTTGTGGGTGAATCACTTGGGGCATGCCTGCAACATACAATCAAGTACAGCATGGAGATTCCAAGCTGATGCGTTCGCATGGCATTGCTTAGTAAGGAGCAGAGACTCATGAGATCTGAAAGCAGTCTGGCCACATTTGATATTGCTGTGCCAGACCTTGTAAGTTCAGCCTTTCATCATTACAGCTTATTTGTTCAGAGGCTGTGCTGAAACTGTACTGCTTCTGGTTCTGAAGCAGCCATGAATATTGCTATCTCAAGGAGGTATGTTTCACACTCCATTGCACCATGCAGACATGCCAGCAGTTTGCCTGAACCTTGAAATCCTACCTGTAAAACAGAGGCAATGGTTTAACCTATAAAACATACAGTAATACATTTTGACAGTATTGTAAAGTTTCCCTAGAGCTCAGTATAGTGATGAGGGCCAGATGAATAATGCAGATGTTTGAGCACTCATGCAAAACTGCACAATCCTTAAATTTGTTTCTTCAGAGTCAGTGGGTACTTTTGAAAGCATCACTGATTTTCCCGAGTTCTAAGGTGAGGTAAGGGCAGCACTGATGTCAGGTCCCCGAGGGCACTCATGAACATCCCTGAACAGCCTCACCACCCGCCTCACCTGCTGCCCACAGGACCAGGAGCTCTATTTCAGGTCAGGCCTGGACCTTCAGCCCTTCTCTGAGCTGTGCTATGGAGGTTCCTGTTTCCAGTTCTGTCTGGGCCTCTCAGCCTCACACCACAGCTCTGTCTCCTGTAGCCTTTGTCGGGACTGCCCAGAGGAAGCAAGGCCTCGTCCCCTCGCCACGCCTGGGGCTGTTGCAGGGCCCTATCTCCGCCTGACTCAGCCCCTGCGATACCGCTTGGTGAGCACACAACCTGTGCGGGGCTCACCTTGGCTCCTGCCGCGACCCCCTTTTCATGGGCAGCTAGCCCTTGCTTCTCCTTGGCAAGTAGTACCAGACTCAAGAAAACGTAGCCCTCCTGCTGTCTGTTCTGATCAGGACAGGACATACCCTCATCAGGCGCCAAGCACAGCTACTACAGAATTGTTCACAGTTAGCTGTCTCCACCCAGTTTCAACCAGTAGCCTTGTGCTACCTCTCTGGACCCCTGAATAGCAAAATAGAAGTTAGTGCATTTATTCATATTCTCAGTTTTATGAGAGAGCAGACTCTGGCTGGAGGCCTGTAACTAGCGGTGTTCCCCAGGGGTCTGTACTGGATCCGGTCCTGTTCAATATGTTCATCAATGACCTGGACGAAGGGGTAGAGTGTACCCTCAGCAAGTTTGCCCACGATACCAAACTGGGAGGAGTGGCTGATAGGCCAGAAGGCTGTGCTGCCATCCAGCGAGACCTGGACAGGCTGGAGAGCTGGGCCAAGGGGAACCTAATGAAGTTCAACAAGAACAAAAGTCCTGCACCTCGGGAGGAACAACCCCACACACTGGTATAGGTTGGGGGCTGACCTGCTGGAAAGTAGCTCTGCTGAGAAGGACCTGGGAGTGCTGGTGGACAGCAAGTTGATCATGAGCCAACACTGTGCCCTTGTGGCCAAGAAGGCCAAAGGGATCCTGGGGTGCATCAAAAGGAGTGTGGCCAGCAGGTTGAGCAAGGTTTTCCTCCCCCTCTACTCTGCCCTAGTGAGGCCCCATCTGGAGTACTGTGTCCAGTTCTGGGCTCCCCAGTTCAAGAAGGACAGGGAACTGCTGGAGCAAGTCCAGCGGAGAGCCACAAAAGATGATCAGGGGACTGGAGCACCTCTCTTATGAGGAAAGGCTGAGAGACCTGGGTCTATTCAGCCTAGAGAAGAAAAGATTGAGGGGGGACCTTGTCACTGCTTATAAGTATCTGAAGGGTGGGTGTCAAGAGAATGGGGCCAGACCCTTTTCAGTGGTGCCCAATGACAGGACAAGGGAAAATGGGCACAAATTGGAATACAGGAAGTTCTACCTGAAGAAGAGGAAAAACTTCTTTACTGTGAGGGTGACAGAGCATTGGAACAGGCTGCCCACAGAGGTTGTGGAGTCTCCTTCTCTGGAAATATTCAAAACCTGCCTGGATGCAGTCCTGTGTACCCTGCTCTAGGTGTACCTGCTCAAGCAGGGGGGGTTGGACAAGATGATCTCCAGAGGTCCCTTCCAACCCCAACTATTCTGTGATTCTGTGTGAAAAGCCAGGATTTTTCCTTTGTGTATTTAGAAATGTGGGGAATTTGAGAGACTGACCATGTGGTGAAGAAGACAACAGCCTCCTGACTTTGGAGACAAGTAGGGATTTCACCAAAAGTAGTAGATGTTGAATTATGAGGATTCTGGAGGACAAAAACTTGGCATTAGCCTGCTTGGAGCATATGGCGATAAGGCACTTGCAACCTCCATTTCAGCAGCATACTTACAATGATACTGTTGAATGCTTAACTGGACTGACTCTGCTGTGCTCCAAATACTTAGCACTTACATTGGGTTTTACATCTTCAAGGTGCTTTTTGGACATAAATTAATTGGTAGCATTCTGACAGCAAGAAAGAGGAAGAGAGAAAGATTAGAAAGACCAGAATTATATCAGCAGCAGTGAATAAATGTGCCATACGTTTTTCTGATTTAGTCTCAAAGACGGCAAAGAACCAGGTAAAACATAACACTGATAAGAAAAGTCTGTCAATCTTTCAGGTTAGTTCTGGGTGATAGAATCTGGAGGAAGAAGGGTGAGAAGGAAATCTAACATAATTTCTACTGTACTTTCATAGAGTGCTTTTTGAAAAAGAAGCCAAAGGACTTTTAATATTGATAAAAGTGCTGGGAATTTTACTCTTGGCGACTGAAGACCTCTAATTAGCCACAGAATAATATGGCATAGAATCGCACTGTACATTCCTAAGAATTAACTTTGCCTTGTATGTTTTTCTTAGAATTGATATATATTGCTTATTCATTTTCTGTTTCTTATGAAACTACCAGTGACAGTGGCTTGAGATTAGATTGAGACTGTCTAAACAATTCGCATAGTTCACCAGAAATATTTAAGATGGTGTCTGCTTTCCTTTTGACTTAATCTGGTCTGAATTCCAAATCAATAATCAGGAGGTAAAATTTTGTGTCCATCTATGCTACTTTGTGTTGTTACAGGTGGGAGAAGATAACAATGTTAGTAGGGAAGAATTGCTTGCTAGTTTTTTAAACTACACCATGGATATGACTTCTCTTAGTGACTATTCCTTCTGTTTTAAGACTATTACCTGTATTTGCATGCACACATAAACTTTCCAATAAGTTAAATTTTATTTCAAAAGCAGAGATTCGCACCTGTCCACTAGTGTACAAAGAAACTGTTCCTTGACAGGTTCTACAAACTATCAGTCTTATAGGTCAAGTTAATCCATACTAATTGCGCCAGTGATTTTAAGTGGAGCACACCCTGATGATGCTACTACTGTAACAATATGATGGAGACCCATTGCCATAAACTCCTAGGATTCCTACTGTTGTATCTTTCTCTACCTGGGCTCTCATCTGCTTTGTCACTAAAACCAGAGTATTGCATACAGCTACTGCAAAGCTAACTCTTCCCCTCAGACTCCTCAGTTTCTCCATCTGGTATTTTATGTCAATTAACAAATTAGAACATGAGTGACAGACATAGAAATAATAATTACATCCTATTTCCCCTCTCTCTGGAAGGCCTCAATTAGTTTGTAATGAAAGTGCATACACTTTAAAAGCACTTTGATCATGTTAGCTAGATGATCCTTCTAGTATCTGTACAAGGTAGCAATTTCACTTTGTTTACTCATTTTACACATCAGGAGACCACCAAAATTGTGTGTCTTTCTCATGGCCTCAGACAAGGTGAGGATAAGTGATATCTAGTCTGTAGTGGCACGCTAATGCCTTTATGCTACCCATGCTAAATTTAATAGTCAAATTTTCCAGGATAGAGCCAGTGGCATTACAATGTAAGGTTGACTCAAAAATATATAATCCTTGCCCTTTCAAGAAAGTTTTGCAGAGTTTCTGTATATAGTTGTTCCCTCCTGTGCGTAATTTCTCCTTTGCTAGTCCTCTACTTTGGTTACCTCTGCCTTTCTTCAAAGTTCCTGGATTGCTTTAAAAGGGAAAGGTCCAAAGCATGCTAAATTCAGCAATATTCTATATCTTGTCTTCTCTGCTGTAACAGTCACTTTGTCTAACCTAACTCTCATTCAAAGGGAGCAATCTTGTCTACTAAATGAGGACATTAATCTGAAGATCTGCAGGCTATATGCATCTTCTCTGAACAAAGGTAAAAATCAGGATGGTATTGGGAAGATAATCCAGGAGGACTAGATGTGTACTCACTGAAACTCAGCGTTTCAGAGGAGAACTTCAAACTTGGTTTCTAGCCTTCCCCTAAACAATCCACTCTAGGATCCCAACTCCAGACACCAAAAAAAAGTTTTCCCTCGTTCCTTTAAGAAGCTATGCACAGGGAACTAAAATATGGCCAGGGATTCACCATAAGAGCGAGCTCCTTTCAGCCTTCTCTGTAACGCCCCCAGCCCTTGTTACTGTCTGGTTTCTCTGTCAGACAGATTTAGTGCAATGAACATATAACTCTTGGTGAAGAGACTAGGCATAAACCTTCTGGTTTGTTGCATAATGGAATTACTTTGTTGTAAACGAGCAATGAATAAATGTACTAAAGGAAAGCATCACTTTTTGTGGGTTCGTATAGTATACAATAAAAATATATAGTTCCCCAGTTATAAAATCTATCAAAGTTTTTCAACAGTCCTATATTTTTTACGTGCCTTCACAACTGCGAGCAGCTGCCTCTACATATGTTCCTTGATTTTATGCCCACATTACAATGGCATCAGAGCACTCCTAGCTGTGCAGGCACATTTTTTATCCACCTCCAGCCTTCTGTTGCTGGGACGGTAAATGCATTTGATGGAAGAGGAATGGGGGCATGGGGGTAATATAGAGTATGTGGCACACGGCCTCTAATGGAGGTTGGGAGGATTAAATCATAGATGTTCCCTACCCAAACTATGGCACAGTATCCTGTATAAAGCATTCAGTCAAATATATTCAATCTGGCAGGCCTGCTTTATAAGAAGGCTCATTTATCTTTCATGATAGGACCACAATTTTATATAGTGGCTTTGATCTGAAGTTCTCAAAATAATTAAATGGATTTGCTATAAATGAGGGCCACTTCTGTCATAGCTGAAGCATAGGCACCCCCAGAAAAGAACTCCGCAGGTGCTTTGTAGTGGAGTATGTGGGTATACAGGGGTGTCCTCTTTCAACAGTGAGGAATTTGGGGACCCCTTAGTGGTGTTTAGTATGCTCCTTATTGTAAGAGCCATCAGTGCCAGTTAGAGTGAAAACAGTACTTTTCAGGTCTCATTCACACATGTTTTTGGTAAATAGACTTGGTACTGACTAGAGTGGTTCCTTCAGATTGTTGTGTAAAGAACAAAAGTTGCAGCAGTTTTGGACTAGAAGTGAAGGCATACTGTCATCTGCAGGAGAAAATGGTGGGCAGGATGCAAATAGTTATTGGAATTTAATTTGCACGGTTTGGTAACAACCTCCTCTTTCCTTTTTAAGGAAAAGTATCAAGTAGCCTGCGTAGTTTCACAGGCAGGGTTGACATAATACAAAAATGCAAATATAAATTATTCTGTCTCAATCTTTCTAATGTTTTCCAGTTCCCTATTAACTGATCCTACTTAATTTGTAAACTTTGATCTTTTAAAAGATCAGAGTTAGCACGCCATGCTGTGTCTAAGACAAATATCTGAAAAAAATGAGGCCTTCATTTAGGAAAATAATCAGAGTAATTATTTAATGTTTTATACAAGAACTGGCTACAATTCCAATCCAATTTCAATTACTTCTTCACGTGTTTCCAAATCACTGTCATTTCTAGGCGCTAGAGAAAATTTGCTGATTAATACTTCTGGACCACTATAAACACTAAACACAACTGGCCCCTCATGACTCAACAATATGAACTCCAGTAGGAGCTGAAGGACTTTTCCTGTTGGTGTCCTCCATCATGGCAAATTCAGGGCTTTGTCTAGTCTAGCTTTAAACAACTGAAGTAATGAGGTTCCACACATTTCTTCTTGAAGATATCAGAACCTAATAGGTGTCTCCAATAGGAAGTACCTCCTGAAGTCCAGACAAAACTGTATAGCTCCCATCTGTTGACTATGCCAGAAAAAGAGAAGCGGAGTGTTTTTATCTGTCTCTCTTTGAACATCAGATAAGTAGACATGCTTCCTTGCATTCTTAAAATTATTTTAATCCCTTGCACAGAGAAGCAGGAGAAAACAGCATTACTCTACCAACAGAACAGGCTCAGCCCCTAACAGTTCTTATGGTGGGCATACAACCCTTCTCTTTTAGTCAAACAGACAGATTTTGGTAAGCTTAATCAGATGCAGGGACAGATGAATTAGGGCAGATACATCTGTCACTATATCCTGTACGATACAGAGTTAGAACTGTAGGGGAGTTTATATTTCTCAGTGTCAGGAGAGCACATACCCTGACACTTTGTATTGTTCCACTGAGTTGGGTTCCCATGTGAATTCTGCATCAACAAAAGGCTGAGTTAGGAGCAAGGAACATCAGCACCTCTCTCCTGCGCTGTCCTCCTTTGCTTAACCTTGTCTATGGATGAAACGCAGCAAAAGCTCATCTGAATTTCATGTTGGTGACATCTACTAGACTGAAATTACATCTTGTCATTGAGTTTGGATGGATAGAGACACAGGGTGTGGTACAAAGCATATACAGCAGTAGGAGTTGCTGTAAGCCAAGGAAATTTTCTGCTAGTGTTCTGTGGCTAAGCGCTTGTCTCTTTATACTAGTGGAATAATAGAAAATGGCTGTATCCCAGCACAGGTCCATTACGGTAGTCCCCTGAAGGAGTGTATTTTTTGTCTAACAACGGAGTTCATCCCCCCTTAGAGAAGTCCTACTTAAGGTTTTAATCATGAAAACGCATCCAGATGTTTTCGCCAATCTTTGTTGTGTGTTTATCTTAAAAGGAGTTAAGATTAAAATGAATTAAGGGAAGAAGAAAATTTGTAGCACAAGAATCCCATTTAAGTTACTGCAATTGAATCTCATCTCCTGAGCTAAATAGTGCAGTAATTAAAGCAGTATTTACAATGCAATAAAGACAAAGCTAATTACTAGCAAATGTGAGCTGGATGATGCTTTCTCTCAGGGAAACTAGTGAAGGATCAGTCCAGAACAATAAATCCTTCAACAACCTCATTTGTTAATTATCGTCATAATCCTCTTGCTTGTAATAATTTCCTAATTTATTACGACCAAACAGGAAAGCAGTGTGAGGTGAAATGACTGAGGCAATCAAGTGAGCCAGAGTGTATAGGCCTAACTCTGCAAGCTGCATGCAGGACCCAGGTCTGTAGGAAAGTGATTTTATATATTGACTAGTGCCACGACAGTTGAAACGGGCAGAATGTGTCAGAAGGCAGAGGCTGCTTCTTATAGGGCTGCATATTGGACAGGGNTCGTTGGCTGTGGGCATGGAAGAATCATTTGGTATACTGATTTTTCTGGTATACTGGTGTCTCAAAAGTAATTGAACAAGTTCCTTTGTCATGGATTCTTAAATTGACCTGTCATAGGTAAAAGCAAAAGTCACCACGCAGTTAACTAACTGGTTCAAAGATAGAAAATGATAGGAAGGAATGGTCAGTGTTGGTAGTGGAAGGAGGTCACCCAATGGAGTCTTTGTCATGCCTTGTACTCTTTGGCAATTACAACACAAGGGAGAAGGCAGCTTTTCCCTCAGAGAGCTTGCAAGTCTGGTGTTGAGCCTATATTGTGCAAGACAGAGTTTCCTGACCTAACTCTTAAGTGAACTAAACTGTACATGGAGAATATTACAGTCCCATACAGATGTTATCTTCAATCCTGAAGGCAGCTTGGCTGCATTAATGTGGCATTGAATGTAGGCTAACCAGTTCTGCCTATCAGCTGAATTTTATTTGCAAAGGTGCAAAGCCACGGTGACATGGTTGTACAGCATTAGATAGTGGTCTGTGCTAGCCACAGGACCCCTGTACCGATTTCCACTACATGTAAATCAGACAGGACTTGGGAGAACAGAAGGCAGAGATCCCCATCTCTGGAAACCAGTGCGACCACTTAAGACCCACAAGTATGTATTTAAATCTTGGTAAAAATCTAAAATGAAGATGGAAACACAGGGCAAATTAGGAAAAGAATTATGAAGCAACTAAGAAATATCCCCAGCAAGATGGTTTTGAGTCATGCTTTTGAACCTCCTGAGCAAAGCATGGAGTTGGTTTGTTATCAGTCACTGCCCCTCAGCCCCAGTCACCCCAAGCACATGCTGTAGCTGTCAGTCACACTCCTGAGGAAAGCTTGCAGCTGGTGAGACATGTNGTTTTATTCTTTTCTACTTTCTTAGCGCCACAACATTATTACCCTTTTGCACTGTCAGGTATTAAAATCATATTAACGATCAGGAACTGTATTAAACTGTCTGAAAATGAAATAATATGGTAGCACATTTGAAGGTTAGAGAGAGCCCTTGGGTGTAATTCACTAAACCGTAATCTACCTGCCTGGTACTCTGCAGATGAAGCAGGAAGCATTGTTTCTGTGAAACTAATTACTGCTAAGATATACACTCCCCCACCCCCAAACATATTGTGTACAAACAATATTGTGTACATCTCAAGCTGCTGTTGAAGCTAGACAGCTGGAAAAGGGTAGTCATCCAAGCACAAACCAGCTTAATAGACAATTTTCTTCATTGCACCATCACAGCCTTCCTTAGCACAGCCATAAGGAGAAATATGTTGCTCCTATTACATGCAAAGGTATATGAGAGGGGGGGAAAAACGTTGCCTAATGATCAGAGAAAGAATTAGAGATATAGCCCATTCCCACAGCAAAATAGACAGTTACCAGGAGTAGTTTAGGAGCTATTTGAGAGGTGACTGAAGCGCCCTAGAAGGCAATATTTTACTGGAGGTAACAAGACTTGCAGCCAATTCTGACTATTTGTGTTCCATGAAGAGAGATTTCTGTGCCCCTGCTCTTATATTAACGAAACAAGTATAATTACTGTTTATACTTACTCCTCTCTGTAGCACAGGTGAGCTGTTAATCCAGAGTCTAAAGAAAATGTCACTCAATCAGGCCCTCATGGAAGGGTTGTACTGTGATAGGTGTGTCATAAATCATGTAGAAAGGTGATGCACAAAACCTTCCTGAAATATTATTATGTAATTTTGTCGTCTCTGAACTGAAGAATGTCTTATCTGGCAGACAATAAAATGAAGCCAACTTTATTAATTGTGTTTATAACACAACTGAAATGAAAACATTTCTGCAGAATTTAAGTTTATGCTAAAAGGGCCAATTCATTTTGTATTTGATTGGGAGGGCACAGTAGAGGGAGAGGACGGGGAAGGAAGAAAACCATTGGAATATTTACCCCCATATCTAGGGGTTTTTTTGAGCTCCTGCTCCTTCATGGGTCTGTAAAACTGAGTGACAAAACCTGTAAGAATGAAATATTTTACAAATAAGGATATTTTACAAAATGCTTGATGCTACCTACAGACCCTTATTAGGTCTCATTGTTGTACAAGATCACCAGTTCCACAGATGCTACCTGTAGATAAGCTTGCCACTACATTACTGATCTAGAAATAATTACATGAGGCTTTCTAAGTGACAGCTAAAATGACAGGAATATTCATTATAATCTTATTTTTGTAATGTGGAGGTATAAATGTTTGAAATGCTTTGCTCTGCAATGAAGTCAGCTGCAGAACAAGGACAGGACATATGAGGTTTACTGTAGAATTCAGAGTCAAAAGAGACAAACTTGTAAGTAAATAGTCAGTAGCCTCCCTATACTGGAGATATACAAACTTCGACAGGAATGACTTCTATGCATGTTACGCTACATTTAGCATTAGATATTTGATGTAAATAATCTAGACAAAGAACATCATCAACTGTCAGGACTACTTCCAGTTGCTAAGTCAATGAAAGTAATGTATGAGCATTTGAGATCAAAACTGAGAGCACAGTACTTCAGTAAAATGATTTGCTAGTTAATTGTGACAATTCTTTGTATGGCAAAACAGCATTTTAATTTCACTTTTCTCTGTTCATCAGAGTGCCAGCCAGAGATGTATCTATCTCTTCAACTAAGGCACTCAGCTATTCATGGATAAATACTACAATGGATAGTACACAGGCCTCTCTGCACTTGCATTAATCTTTTTGGCAGTATTGGTACTACACCTTACTGAGACGATACACATTTTTCTGAGTGAAAGATGTCAAGAAATAGCTTTTTCAGGCTGGGTTGCTACCATCCTGTGTTGTTTCCTATGCTTGTCAAATCTATCAAATTGGTCAACACTCGTATCTTCCCTGGGACTCCAGTACAATTGGCTCACATGGGGTAGCAAAAAATGCAGAAAATTCCAGCAGTGCTCTTTTTGTTCATCAGTAAAGTCCTTGATTATTGTGTATCTGCTATGGTGGATCCCACAACCCACTCATCTAGTCTTCTTTCTTTCCTGGAAAAAAGCATTTATCTACTATTTCAACCTCTTGTACCATGGGCAGCTTCTGTAAATCTGTAGTTATTAAAAGACAGTTACACATCCCCTGCTAATAGAAGATTGTGGTATTATGGTCATGCTAAACAGAGGTAAACATCTTAAAAAACTGGAGTGTATCCCTTTTTAATGAGGAAGCATACACGTCATTATATACTGCAAGTGAGAGTCAACTGCAGGTAATGAGGTGGAAGGTTTA